>JAPMLY010001419.1:0-106391 GCA_026401115.1 Tetraselmis chui
GTGGTGGGCGTATGGGGCAGAGAACTGTACCCCGAAGCCGAGGTGTGCGCACATCCGGCGAGTGACAGCAGCTTCAAACACAGAGTCAGAGTCAAATTTGAGGACCGGTGCGAACGCGCCCGTCTGGGAGTGATGGCGGGCATGCAGGTGTTTGATGTCCAAGAGGATGGTTTCCAATTCCGAACATGCGTCGTCTTTAGACTTAAGGAACCGCACCCACATGTAGTTGGTGTGGTGGTCGATGACGAGCAAGCAGTAGCGGAGGCCATGTGGGGAGGGGACATTGACCGGGCCCCAGAGGTCAGCGGACAGGTTGAGGAGGGGGTGGGATGGCTTCGCGCAAGCGGCTGTGTTGCGTGGTGCAGCTGTGGCTTTGTGAAGGAGACAAGAGTAGCACGAAACTTTGGTTACAACGCTAGTTAACACAGGGCTAGTCGCGACACCGTGAGTATGTTGGGCCTGAAGGCTTTGCATGTTGAGGTGGCCATATCGACGGTGCCACATGACGGGATCACACTGTGCAGTAAGGGCAACCTGAGGTGAGGGGTCAAGTGCCGGCGGTGCGGATGGGCTGGAAGGGAGGGCCGGCTGGTGGGGAAGGAGGTAGAGACCGTTTCCGGACGGTTCTAGCACACCCATGCCTGTGGGTACCAAAAGCAAACCAGTGTCAGAGTTGGAGGGGAATATGAATTCACAACCGCTGTGAGTTTGCATCCAGCTGACACTAAGGAGTCTGCCGATACGTTGTGCTGAACGAGATGATAGGTCAGGGGAGTAGAGTGCATACACAGTGCGGTGAATGAGCTGGCCAGAGGCAAGTCTGACAGAAATTCGCACTGAGCCACTGCCCTTAACGTCAACGCCGACACCGCCCACGCGAGAGGGAGCGGAGGGGGGCGTGAATTTCACGAAGTCATCTCGGAACGCAGTGAGGTTAGTCGAGCAGGCGGAATCAACGACCCAGAACTTTGACAGATTACGACCCGGGGCGAGGGAAGAGGAGAATGCCACAGAGCTGAATGGGACACTCACCTCGTCGTCAGCGTAGTCATCAGCGCAGTCCGCGAGGGTGGGTAGGCAGTCGGTGTCATCGGCGGGGGCGTCGTCGGCAGGGACGTCGCTTAGCAGCGCAGCGTGAGCAGAGGGGGTGCCGTCGGCGGCGCCGTACTTCTGGACTGTCAGCCTACGCTTGGCGAGATTCCACTTAAGGATAGCGTCATCCGTGGCAGTGCACGCGGACATGAGATGGTGGAGGCTGCCACAAACGCCACACTTGTTGGGTCGATGGCCGCGAGGGTTACGGTGTGGTGGGCCTCGACCGCTGTGCGAGCCGCGGCCCGCAGCGACGAACGCGGAGATGGGAGGAGGTGATATGTCCGGAGCGGTTGCGTCCGGAGCAGGGTCGTCTTCCATGTTGTGCGCAAGCTGGAGAATGCTCGCCATAACTTCATCAGCCGACATTATGTAGTCCGTGTCAAAGGCGTTGATGACGCATTGCTTCGCCTGACCGTGTGGGCCGCTGCTGGAAATACCGCGCAGCATGAGGAGACCGAGGTGGTGGGGGTGGATGGCAACGGAGCCATCAACCAACTGGCATGTGTCGTTGTACTCGTCAAAGGTCTGGCGCATGTAGTGGACATAGTCACTGAGTGACTGACCATGGCGCTGTCTGACCGTCAGATTGTCCAAGAGGGACAAGGAGCGAGCAAAAGACCGACAGTCGAGGCGTTCACAAAGGATGTCCCACGCGGCAGCAGTGCAGTCAGGGCGTGCTAGAGAAACGCATTTCATGGCTTGGTCAGCGCGCTTATTCGCGCTGGCTACATGGAGAAGCAGCGTGTAGGCGTAGTGTTGCGCTTGTTCGTCGAGCCAGACGCCGGAGTCGCGGATGGCCAGCTGAGGAATGAGGTATGCGGCCTTGATGGAGAGGAAATTAAGGAAGGTCCTCTTCCATTGCTTAAAGTCCGTGGTCGGGCACCGACATCTTCATGGACCGGTTGAGGGCGTCCTTGTCGAAGCCGGGGGCTTCGTGTGCCGCCCGGTTGATGACCACCGGGTCGATAGTGGGGCGACGACGGCCCCGGGGGGTGGGGTCGCCATGTTGGAGTGGGGGAGAGTGCCGGCCATGAAAGGGAGGAGGTGGGCCACCGGGAAAGGGAGAGCGGCCGGCCATGGGACGCGGCGGGCCGTACGAGTGCGGGTGGTCACGGTAGGGGGGGATGAGATGAGAGGGCGCCTCCGGGATATGGGGGCCGGGGTGGTGAAGGTCATATCCGGTGTGGGGGAAGGGGGGAGGTGGTGGGAGGTGATCAACCCGGATGGCGTGACGCGAGGGGTCGTAGTGCGCATCGGCACGCGCGGGCTCGCGGGGCGCATCGTGGCGGCGCTGTGCGACTGTGGGGTCGCCAACAGGGGCTGCAGCAGCAAAGAGTGTTTCTACGTCCGGGGTTACGAAACCAGGCTGGGTATGTTCAAGCATGTGGAGGGTGTGACCGTCGTGGCTGTCCCGGACGGGTTCGAGTGGGGCATCGTGGCGGCGCTGAGCTACAGGAGGGTGCGGATTAGCACCCGCAGCAGCAACAGCACCCTCGGCCGACTGCGAGTCGAGACGAGCTGTTATGCTCGCCACTTGCGCAACGAGCAGCGCGAGAGTATCCGGGGGGTGATCGAAGGTGCTCTGGTGAGAGCCTGACTCAGGGGAATCAACAGGTGAAACGAGCGGGTTTTTCTGCGCCATTTCGACAGAGGGCAAAAAAGAAAGAGTTGGATGAAAAAACAGGCAGCGGTAAAAACCGCTAGCCGGACTCGTGCCTAACATCGGTATGCAAAGAGACGGCCTGATGCCCGCCGACCCCTCGGCCTGTAGCCCCGGGGTGTCTCAGAGCACCTTTTCTGTATCCTCCACCCAGTGTGGGGCACAAGTCGAGGCCAAGGCCAGGACAGGTGGAGCGCTGCGCTGGTGGCTGATGAAAACCTGTCCGGAGTGATGCGCTAGGCTAGGATAAAAATAAAAATAAAAGGTAAGCTACGGATGGCGTGCGACATGTGGATGCGTATTCACCCGACAGTGCACCCCCCCGTTCTCCAGCTTGGACCTGTGTGCACCCTGTCCACACACGACGAGTGCGTCGGTGTGGGTGGCTGGCTATCTCCGTCGGGTGGCTGACTTAAGAGGGGTGGTGGCGGGTTTTGAAATCGCAGTTTATACTGGCGATACCGCCGACTACAGGTTGAAAGTACTAGGAGTCTAAGGAAACTTGCCTTCTGCGGGAGAGCTGTCGATCGCAGCTCGCCGAACCAGTTTGTCGCGCGTGAGTGACGTGAGGCGGGGGCCCATAACCTATTGAACCATGCAAACACAGTTAGTGTGGAAGATAACGTACGCAAACGTAGTTACAGTCACAGTCCCGCAAACGGAACAGTTACAGCGACAACCAGCCTACAGGCGTGGTGTTGGGACAACAGAAGTGGGAGAGCTGTAGCCTAGCGACAGCTCTGTACCGAGTCAAACAGTTTATCGGTATGTCCGATCTAGACATGTACTAATCATGTCTAGAGTAGCTTACAGTAGCTATCTGCAACTTATACGTATGCGGTATTACTTACAACAGGCAGGGCTACTTTAGCCAACGTAGTGGGGGAAGGAGACAAGTAACTTTTCTAATTCTCTTTGTGTTTACATTCAACATTTTGCAAACAGTTGCGCTCTCGCACATTCTCAATGCATTAGCCGTAATTAATTGTTACACAGTTTGTTCTCTAAGCAAATTGTGACAGCGACTCGCCTCCGGCGTGCTTCGCGTCAAGCCTCGCCCTATGGGGAGATTCGACATCCACATGGCTATTCGTCATCCAACGAGCGCCCTTCCATGGCGGTGTTTCCCGGTTGTCAACGGCTAGCTCCATCGCCCGACTTATGCCACATATCCGTTCGCACCCTCCTCGCTCCCCAATAGTCGCGAGATATTGGTCCCGCTCCATGAACCCAAGAGTATTTGAGGGGTATCCAGTCTTGAAAATAAATGTCGGACGAGCCGAGCGGGAGATCTTGGCGGAGGTGTACAACTCTTATTTTTGAAAGCCCTCCGTACTGGACCTTCCCGACAATTATTGGTTGCGCGGATCCCACTGCCGGAACCTTTGTTAGCCCCCTACCATACCGTGCCAATCATGGCACGGCTACATGTACGTGGGTACTAGTATACCACTGCCACTAGGGGCAGCAGGAGGTGTTTGCCGGCAAGCATGCGAGCATAGTACCCCCCTCCGTGGCCGCCACCGCCGGTCGTTGCGCCGCTGGCGGGTGCCGGCAGCGAGCACATGTTGTGAGTGATTTTCATTGGCATTGAGGGAGCAAACCCTCACATTTCGCACTTTATGCATGTTGCGCACGCCAACATTAGGCGTACGCAAAGCCACCCACCCAACCCTGTATTTTCGACCCCGGGTCAAGCACGTGGGTTGCCTTCTAGCCGCAATTCAAGCAAGCTGACATTCTTGGCAAAACGTGCCGTCTGGTAAATGTTACTTGCGTTCAACAATCAAACGTACGTGTACATGTACGGAAATGTAGCAAGACAAGTAAGCATCTTAATCAAGGTACCTGTACGTTACGCCTGCCCCGTCAGCAGTTCGATCGTTATCTTGATATATCGCTATTGTTCAGAAATGGTACTGTACAGTACTGCCGACGACCTGCCGCTGCGAGGGAGGGGTAAAATTGCCTTATTGATTGTCGGTTCTATATTTTGCATGTTTTGCCTCAGACCTTTCCTGGATTCCTACTTATCCACGGAGCCTGAAGGACAGTGCTGACGGTTCGAATCTCTGTACGAAGATATCCGTCGCAAACAATTTCGAAAGGAAATTATTGCTGTCCATATATTCAACAGCGGAGAGTTTCCCCATCCGTCGATTGCTGACTTGTGACCGCATTCGCGTCAGCATATCCGAATCGTCGTTTCACGGCAAAGTACCAGTGCATCAGAGGCATTATTCAACAATGCCAAGTACTAGCGGTATGACGAACGTCCGGCAGTCTCGGAGAACGTGTGTGTGTGTGTTTTTCTGCGCGCGCGCGGCGCGTGGGATATATCGTGTGTGGGCTGGCAAGTAAACCCTCACCAGCACCCCCTGCGGGGCGCGTTCTGCGAGGAAAACTCTGAGTGTAAGGTCAAAAGAAAGGTGATGCTTTAAGGAATCTTATTGCACCCCTCCAAAATCCATATGGGTGCAAATTCTTATGTCATTATTTTTCCTCAGACGGAATCATTAGAGCTAGTTTTAACATTATGAACACTGTTATAAGCAAGTGGGGACAATGTCATGCTGTCGCACAAATTAGAATTAAACCTTTTTTCCCCCGCGCATTGAATAAGGAATTGGTTCAGTACTTGAAGCTCTATTCTGTTTTAGATTTTCCGCGATGCCGCGTTTCTACAGCATTCGCGCGGGCGGGACCAAGCAGCACGCGTGCGATGGAATGCTGACGAGACTCATTTATCGCTGCGCATCGCCTCCAGCACAGATACCTTTGCTCCTCAGCAACTGCTCCACGACGCGCTATTGCCCGAGCTTGCATTGCAGGTCGGTCTGTGGTCTTGCGCTCCTACGGCACGTAGACTCCGTCTGACAACTCGTGATAATATTTCTGTGCATTTGCCGCCGTCAGCTCTCAACGTCAACAGTCAGAAGTGTAAACGCGCTTCCCTGCCTCGTGCGCCCGTGTCCCCCAGTGCATAGAGCTCACCAAGCACTCCGCACACTCGAAGCGCGTTGTCTGACCAGCAGGATGAGCTTCGCAAAGCTAATCGTGGAGAAGCACTCAAAGATTGCTATGACAGTGCTTCCTGTCAGCATGGCAATGGGTTTTGCATACACTGCAAACTACGGTACAAACCCGTTGGAAGACGTGAAGGCCGCTGCTGTCGGTACGGGCGTCGCGCGGTCTCCTTCTGATATTTTACCAATACCTCCTTTCCCACTGCATGTTTCAGCCTTCAAAGCTAAGTTGATATGCGGGGCTATTCATGCGGCGTTTTCTGACAACTTTGTTCGTTCGTGTGTATTAGGTGGGGAGTCGAGGGTCCTCAATATCCGTCTCGGAACTCTGGGTGCTGGCGGCTCTTGGAACGGCAGGCAAGACTGATGAGCCTTCGTCTTTAACCTCCTACTCAACTTCCCGGGCCCTGGGTTCCTGGGACACGTCACAGAACACCGTAAATCACACCTTTTTTCCATTGTGGGGCGATTTTCCCGAGATACCGATGCTTAGAAGATGGTGCCTGCTTCGTTCGCGAGGAGAATAAGATGAACCCGATGTCTTCGGATAAGGACCGCTAATCTAAGTCGCTGTGTTTCCTGTACTTTGCAGCTTTGGAGTTTTGTATATTTGGGCTCAGTGTCAGCGGAAACACTGACTTGCCCCTTTCACGCCAGGTCGCTGTCTAGGTCATATATACTACATAATCCTTACGACCAGATGATGCACAGCCTACGCAAAAGGTCGTGTTTCAATAGACCCATGAAATGATTACTGTCAACATAAACACTCGATGTATTCCAGACTGTATTTTTCTTAGCAGTCATTTAGAGATTCCGATTTTGTATACGAAAAGAAGCTGTAAACAACGACGAACGCTTTCCGCCGCTGAACTGATCTCAGTTCTTCTGCATGTAGCGCGTGCCAAAAATCATATATCGTAGCAGCTGACAACAGCACGGAACGCTCAATTTGTGTATATATCCTCTCATTAACCCCGGAGCCTTCTGCACACTGGATAAGAAATCTTCCAAGTAGTTTTCGAACCAGCGTTGTCCCATTAACTTTGCAACTACGTGGACGCCTGCCATGCTGCAGCTCCCCTTATTCATCAGGCGCTCGATTCACACCCGAGCTGCGCGCGTCGCGGAGCTGATAAACTTAGGAATTTCAGAACTTGCATGTAGTGTGTTTCGATTCGGCATTGCATCTCTCGAACCTTGCCTCCAGCCGGGCGGTTCCGGAAGCTCGCTGGAAGATGTCGATTATGAAAATGAGATTAAGTGTTTCAGAACGCTGTTAAACCACCATAGCAGAGTACTTAGAGAAAGTTTGCGCAAAAAAAAAATCGATATAATATGCTGCCCGTACCTTTACTGATTATTCAAACACTGTTTTGAAACAATTCTCATTCGGCCACCATTACTTAAGGGGTCGGCGCTTAACAAAACTCGGAATAACTTTTCTCCCCTGCTTTCTATCCGCCAACCTTCCAAATTAACGATTGATTGTACCAAACGCACTGCCAGAGACCAGCGACGCAATGGTTACGCAGACTGACGTTCTCGCAATTCAGTATATTGAAATCAAACCTCACGAGTTCTCTACTTCCTTCAGAAATGTCATATTTGTCGCCGTACTTTAGGGTGAAATTCCATGTGCTTGTATTTTCATAGCAACGTCAGCCTCAATCAAATCTCTAGTCTCCTTCATGTCATGCAATGCCCGACCCTCGCGCGTCGACTAATACTCGATGTTGACGGGTGGAACGTCTATATATGAAGCTTCAAAGGAGTATTGTGACTTTTTCATTCACATCTTTTCACATACGCAATTTCGATTGTCCAACACTGACACCCTCGGCGCCCACAAACACCCCACTACATTTACTTGCGAGAGTTTGTCAGCGTGTCCCGTTTCATCAGTTCTATGGTATTCGGCGCGACAAATCGAATTTCATGATTCAAAACATGTAGGTAGGTGCAATATCATTAACTCTTTTGGATGAGGCTCACTGATATTTCATCCACAAAATAGTAAGCATTAGGTCAGGTTATGTGTCATGAACTACTCCATGTCGCCACGGTTCTGCACCATCAATAACTAAACGACTGTTTACAATAATATTATGAATAGCAGTGACGGCGGGTGTGGGTGGATGGGCGTATGTGCGCGTGTGTTTGTGTATGTGCGAGTCGATGGGTGTGAATTTGTCCGTGTGTGCGGGGACGTGTGCATGGGTATGTGTGACTAACCAAATCTCTGTGCATTGTGTGTGTGTGTGTGTGTGTGTGTGTGTGTGTGTGTGTGTGTGTATGTGTGTGTGTGTGTGTGTTTGTGTGTGTGTGGGGGGGGGGGGGGGGGGGGGGGGGGGTTCGACAATTTTGAATATCAATGTAAAATCATCCAAGGGCCTACAACTGTGATGGACCTACTAGACGTAAATAATTCCCTGAACACCAAATTGAAATATGTTTGTTTGCAAAATTTAACAATGGCACCATTCAGCTGTTGTCTAAGGCCCTTCCCGTAGCTGCCATATTATTGTAAACGACTCCAAAGCACTTACTTGGTTCAAACCTCTTTGTCATATGATAATACCCGCACCTAGTACTCAAAACATCATTAGACTAGTTACTATATTTGGTTAGACTACTTACGGCTTGTGTGGTAGTAACGCGCACCTGGCGCTCCTAGTCGACTCCTTTTGTCGCCACCATTAGCCCATGTGTTCGAGTGTTGGTCCTTGTAAGTACACTTTACCTTGGCGCCCGCCGGCGGCGCAGCGGCGGTGGCCCCGGAGAGGGGTGCGCTCGCAGGCCCGTCGGCACCTTCCTCTACCTCCACGCGGTGGGCGCTGGTAACCCTGTAGCCGTGCCATGCCTGGCGCGGTAGGGGGCTAAACGAGGTACCGACAGCTGCGATCCGCGGGATCAGCAGCTGTCAGGAAGCCCGGTACGGAGGGTTTTGGAAAAACATAATATCCGTACACCGGCATAGGGATCTCCCGCTCGGCCAATCCGATATGTCTTTTCCGCGACTAAATACTCGCGGATGCTCTCCCAACGATGGGGCGGGGGCGGCGTTTGCGAAATATTTTTGGCGAAGAAGGGTACGGACGGATCGGCGGGGGACGAGGGTGTTGGAGCTGGCGGCGGACAACTGGGAAGTAGCGCTAGGGCACGGCCCTCGCTAGCAGTCGACAACCCTTTGAGTTTTATGCCGCCCGGGGCGAGACTTGAAGCTACGCAGGACGGAGGAGGATCGCAGCCGGAGGAGCGACATGGTCTGGCGGCGGAGGTCATGAGGATCATCCGCCGCCGGAAAAACCCGGTACGGGGGGTTTTGGGAGAAAATTCCGTACCCACCATCTTTTGAGGACCGGCGACTCGATCCTTGTGTTCTTCCATCCACTTCCCTAGTCGGTACCCGGTTATCGATAGGCTGCCTATGGCAGTGTGCCTAGGGTTATCGTAACCGTATACTGCTCATAGAGGCGGCCCCCTAACAACGTAAACCACCGGGGGAGGGTAAGGACGGCCACAACGCGATCAGATAGGTGTTGGAAACAGACGAAACATGGACATGGGACAATAGAAAATCTGGCTCGGAGGCAGGAGAGCCAGCCGGACACCGATTGCAGCTTAGTTATTTTCTCTTCTCAGTCCCGAAGGAGGAGAGAAGACTCGGCTAGGTGGCGCGCTGCGTCGGGAGGAGCAGCTAATACCTCGGGCGGGGTTGAGAACGGATCGAGACGGGACCGACGACGACCTGAGCGAGGGGGGTTTTTCACCTGCCTTTCCCCCCTGGCTCCGGCACGACCGGAGTCGCACAGTAGCCGAGGTCAGGCAGGTTCGACTCGACCAGCTCAAGCTGAACAGCCTTGCTGATCAGCCTTGCTGATGAGCGACCCCGCAGCGGCTGGAGCAGGCCGCATATCGTGGAGACTAGCGACACTTTTTTATTTCATACTGTATCCTAAAATTTTTACGTATAGATCAAAAATAATAAATACATTGTTACCTGTATGTTTTGGACGGTATCGTCACTGCCAATGGAGAGGTTGGGATTAGTGGTTTACGGTCTACTCCAGCATATAAGTCCACAAATAACTAGCGTTGAACGGGGGGCCCAGATACAGCAGCCGGTTTATACCTGTATTGTTGTAAACAATTTAATTTCATTTCATACACTTTACCTTGCTTCCCCTAGCGATCCATGTACTTGGTTCAACGTGATATGGGCTCCTCTACACGCACCTTGGTAGATTATGTACATTTATCACACACTTCTTGTTTCGGCCGTGCACGTACGGCCCCTAGTCATGTTGTTAGCACTAGCATCCCGTTGCCTAGTGCTTATGTACAAGGTAGCTATTTGTCATCCTATTGAAATTGAAATTGAAATTGTTCACAACATGTCCCGGCAAACTGAACCGAGTGCTGTCTCACGGGCCACTCTACTTCGCCATACAAGACTTATTAGCAAGTTGGGCCCGGGTCTCTCCGACCAGGTACATTTCTTATCGACACACCTATCTGCAATGTGTGTCGACGTTCCTCGGGAGTTATATAACTGTAAGCAACCTCAGTAATTGCCACAGTCCCCCCACCTAAGCAGTAACAGCGTAATGATTTTGTAATCAAGAAAAACATATCTAAAAATAAATCCACTCGTCTAGAAATGCAAAACTAAACGGCTGCTCGACCTTCACGATGCACGGCCCGCTCCCGCCGAACCGGGGTGTCGACCGGCCTAGGCCGGTCGGCGTTCGGGAGGGACGACATGCCAGCCTAATCTAGCTCCCGCGTGACTTCGGTCTTGCCGAAGGTAGGAGGGGAAAGGCTGGCAAAAAACCCCTCCTCGCGCGGTCGCTCGTCGATCCCGCCGCTCCATCCCGTAAACCCCGCCCCAAGGTCTTGCCGCGTCCACCGACGCGGCGGTCCTCCGTGTCGAGGTCCCCCATCACCTCGAGGACAGGTGGGGGGGACCGAGACACACAGACATAGAAAAAACTAGCGCTCCTGCCTCCGCGCCTGAATTTTCCCCGCTCATTTCCCCGGTTTTTTCTCTGTCTGGTACCCGAGTACCTGTCGGTTTTCCGGCATGTGACCGTACCCTCCCCCCTCTAATCGCGCGTCCACCGAGCAGCCTTTTCTTGAGCGGGGGCCTCCGCGCTCACCCGGGCCCACGCTCAAGGACCCCTAGGAGTATGAAGGTCTGTCGGGGTAGTGGGTGTCGAAGAGGGGGGGGGGGGCAGGTCACCGTAGCCGGATCCGGCGGGCCGCGGGCGCCCGGAATTAAACAAAACCCTCCGTGCCGGGTTTTCCGGCGGCGCCGACCCAAAGGGTCGTCGCCGCCAGATCGTGTCGCTCCTCCCGTCGCGACTGTCCTCCTTGCCGTCCCAGCTGACTCCTCCCCCCCGGAGATGACGCTAGACGACGTAGCGGCGCGCTAGTGAGCGCCCTACCCTGGTGCTGCTCCCCAACTAGCTCGACGCCGGGTACGGACATTGTTTTTAGTATCCGAAAAAGCCCTCAGTACAGGGCTTTCCGGCGGCGGCTGATCTTGAGGATCGCCGCCGCCTCATATAGCCGCTCCTCCGTATGCGACTAGCCACCGTCATGTGCCATGTCTTGCCTCACCCCTCGGCAAGGTTCGACCGGCACAGGGCTGGTCGACAGCTAGCGAGCGCCCTTTCCTGGCGATGCTTCCCGGCTGGCCACCATCAGCATCAACACCCGCCTCCCACCGCTGATCCGGCCGTACCCTCCTCGCCATCAAACGCCGCCGTAGTACATGCCCCATTCCTAAAAGTAAGGTTGTATCTAGGAGTATCTGTACGCGAAAAAACATATCGGACGGGCCGAGCGGGAGATCTTGGCGCCGGTAGTGCACAGAACATATTTTTTTCAAAAGCCCTCTGTACATGGCTTTCCCGACAGTTGCTGATTCCACAGATCGAGCTGTCGGCCCTCTTAGCCCCCTACCGTGCCAGGCCTGGCACGGCTACGGGGTTTCCAGCGCCCACCACGGGGAGGTGAGGGGATGCCGACGGGCCTGCGAGCGCACCCCCCTCCGGGGCCGCCGCCGCTGCGCCGCCGGCGGGCGCCATTTGTCATCCCATTACTTAGTGTTATACTATTAGCGGTACTCTATTCCCTTTTAGTGGCGGTCGGCCGGCCTTGCTGGTGCCTTCGCCGGCCGCCATCTCTCTCCTCCCACTTCTCTAGTCACCACGTGGGGCCGGCACGACCTCCGTTATGTTCATGATTTGATGGGTTTGCTACCAAAGTCTGCAGTGATGGTCTCCTATCGTCCGCCGTTGTGGCGTTCCAAGAGGGAGAGGAGGAGCTTTAGCGCCCTATTGTGGCGGTCATGTCTTAGCCCAGACATGGTGGGGCAGTTACCGGCCATGTGGCCGTTGCTAGTGAATTAGCCACACATGGGGCCGCGCAGGGTGGGGTTGTGTGTGAGGAGGCGGGTATTATGGACTCCCCACATGAATTCTTGCTTGTGGGTGAATTGGATGTTGGTGAGTGTTGTGTGTTTTTATGGAATGTGAAGTCGGCGCCGTCCTCTGCGGCGAATGCGAGGAGGGCACCGTGTTTGGATGTTTATGAGAGGGGTGTGTGAGTGTGTTTGGTGTTGTGAGTGTGAGCGTCAGTTTTGAGGTTTGTGTATTTGTAGGGTATGGGTTCCCCTAGGGTTTGTGGAATGAGGGTGTATGGCCAGGTACAGTGGCCTATCGTGACCTCTGAACCTGTGGTGTATATTGTGTCGGGTGGGCGTCCATATGCAGCTTGGTTAGCTAGTGTGTCTGCGAGGTCGTTTCCTAGTGAGTGGTTGTGTGCTTTAATTTTGCCGAGGTGTGTGCGGATGCCTGCGTTGCAGCGGGTTTTGAGGGTGTGTGTGATGGAGAGGAGCGTGTCGCGGTGGATGTTGTGTCTGTAAGCGGATGGGTAGTTTAAGCAGCCTTGTATGAGGCGGAGGGAGCACGCACTGTTTGTAAGGAGATGGGTATGGCCTAGTTGGAGGCCTATGTCTATGCCTGCTAATTCAGCGCGATTGATGGTGTGTGAGGGAGAGGTAGAGGTCACCAGAATTCTGATGCGGGTGTCCGAGGCGGGGTGGGTGGCGGCTGCTCCGAGGGGGGAGGAGCCTCCCTTTTGGGAGCCGTTTGCGTATACGAAGTCCTGCCAGTTCCATGCAAGATTTCCTCTGGTGGGTGGGTATGTTAGTTTCGTGCGTTCCGAGAGGGGATAAGTAAGGGGGTGGGAGGGGTTGGGGGGGAGATGGTAGATGCATGCCATGTGGCGTAACTATCTCACGAGTTGCTCGTCGATACCCGGAGCCTTAAAGGCAAAACCACGATGGCCATGGCTGCCACAACAGTTGTCCCTCTCGCTAAATTAGGCCAAGGGGTGCGCGGCGTCCAACACCGAAGTTCTTGCGTTTTGGTAGTTGGTTATAGGCGAGGAAAGTTTTGACATGTCCAGGTGGTCGGGTTGGCGGAGGATTTGTAAAGTTAACTCCGCGGCGGACATGGCGAGATAAGGGTCGAAGGCATTGACAATGTACATCTTCGTCGGGCCAAATTTATTGTCCCTCTTGAGACATGCCCACCAGCATTAAAATGCTGAGAAAATACTCGTGAAGCAACACCATGCTATCGGCAAGGAGACACGGTTCGTTTAGGTAATCGCAAGACCTGCGCATATTATGAAGGAAGTCCGTTAGGAATTCGTATGGGCGCTGAACCCTAACGAGAATTTGACGCGCCTATCGCAGGGTAAGCGCGACTATATGGGAGCGTCACGATGTAGCTCCGCGATGAGCATGTGCGACACCGGCCATGTCCAGTGCTTGGCGAGCGTGACGGTTGTTGGCTGAACACTATATGGGTAGGGTATGGATGATATCCTAATACTTCTTGTGTATGAGAGCCGTGGGCTTGTGGAGGACGATCTGCGGAATTAGTGTCGACAGCTTTAAGTGAACGAATGTGAGGAACGCCGATATATAACGCTTGAACTAATGGTCCAGCAGCATGAGCGGCAAGTGAAGTCTCATGTGTCGGAGGTTGGCGTCTTGGTCAACCCCCGCGAACTCGAGCCGAGACGCGAGGACCAAGTGTGGGTCGATGGTAGGGCGTTGTGTTGGTCCATGAGGAATTTCAGGCAAAGTCGGAGTCCGAGAGTGCACTCTCTACCACGGGTGGCGTAACTCGTAAGTTGCGGAGGGCGGGGGCGGCCTAGTCGGCACGCTCGGGCGTTCCATAGATGCGAGGCGATCGTAAAAGCTGCCGAGCTAGGTCATGATCGACCCCAACATGGATTGCAGCGTAGCAATGTCTAATGCAGTGTAGGAAGCTGTAGGGTTGGGTGTGTGAGACCTACGGCCACGAGGGCCACGCCCTCCACCACGGCACCACGGTGTGGGGTAGAGCTGCCGTGTTTTGGTGTCATTAGGACGGAAACAAGGGATGAACTACTAGCGAGTTGTGCTTAATGGTGGGATTTGTGAGACGGCTTGTTGCCTTCCGACCCCTCGGTCAAATGCCCCGGGGTGTCTAACACTCCCGTACCGTGCACTCCACTTTGAGTGGGGCATTGTTTATCGCCAAGCCCACCGGGGACTATTGAAGAAGACCGTAGGCTGCCGTGCACACCGACTATGGGTTGTTTACCAAAATAATTGCGCCCCCTACCGTGATTGGACATGCATGCAACTTGTCCTCACCGAATGAGTGCGTTCACTAAGTGTGAGATGTCAGCTGTGTCACCCGACGCTGGCGAGAGTAGAGGATGACAACGGGGAAGTAGTCGCGCCGCGTGGTGAAGTACTGCAAACTACTAATTTACTTGTGTAGAATGTCGGAAGCGTTGTGTGTGGCGTCGGGTGCCGACCAAGTCGTGTATGTGTTAGAGTTAGGAACGGATAGTTACACGGAGGTCGTGCCGACCCCACAAGGGGGCCGGCTGTGGTGACTAGAGAAGTGGGAAGAGAGAGATGGCGGCCGGCGAAGGCACCGGCAGGGCCGGCCGACCGACACTAATAGGGAATAGAGTACCACTAATAGTATAACACTAAGTACTAGGATGACAAATAGCTACCTTGTACATAAGCACTAGGCAACGGGATGCTAGTGCTAACACCCCCCCCTCACCCCGCCCACATGCCCACCCGCCTTGTTGCTGATGATGAAGGCCTCTCGCCCGACTCCCTAACCTCGTGCCCCGCCATCCTCCCCGCCGAGATTCTCCCCCCCCGCACTGCAACCCTCGGCACACAAACCCGACTTTATCCGACTCCTCGAACCTCGATACGTCGGTCACACAAACGGTCGCCGCCGATACTCTTCGATAAAAAAGATTCGGATAAGGGAGTGGAAGCATTGCACGGACCACAACCTCTCCCAAACAGCCCAACTCATACGTGCCAAATACACCTCCCTTGCCAATGCCATCCGCAGCCACTGGCCATGCACAGAAGTCGACATCCTTCCCATTGTCATGCGCCGCACGCGTACACCGCACTCATCCACCATCTCCATTCTCACATCTCTACTCACCCTCCGCACTGACCCCCCTAACAAACTCATCTCCAAAACACGACTCGACACGTCCCGCATCCTTACACAACTCCATACGCACACTGTCCAATGGCTACACCATCTCCAACTCATCTACCGCATCAAATCCCGCACGACCTCTCGCCGCCCCTCCACACACTGCACCTTCGCACGCCCCTAATTGCACGCCGCCACCACCCCGCATCAGACACTCCCGGGGGGGGGAGTAAAACTCCCGGACATGTTAGCACTAGCATCCCGTTGCCTAATGCTTATGTACAAGGTAGCTATTTGTCATCCTAGTACTTAGTGTTATGCTATTAGCGGTACTCTATTCCCTTTTAGTGGCTGTCGGCCGGCCCTGCCGGTGCCTTCGCCGGCCGCCATCTCTCTCTCCACTCACTTCTCTAGTCACCACAGCCGGCCCCCTTGTGGGGCCGGCACGACCTCCGTGTAACTATCTGTTCCCAACTCTAACAGGTTGTGGGCCGTCCACCAAGTTACACTTGAGAAGAGCGTGGGTAAAGCGCTCGGCGCCACGCTAGTCCTACCTACTCCCACGTAAATAAGAGTAGAGCGTGTGTAAAGCGCTCGGCGCCACGCTAGTAATTCATCGTCCGACCGACACCACGCTTCGCCTTCGAGCTGGTTGTCCGCGACTGTTCTACCATCTCCCACGTAAAAAGGAGAAGAACGTGTGTAAAGCGCCCGGCGCCACGCTCGCCCTACCCAGCTTTTTGTCTTACCTAGCCTTCACCCTACCGATGCTCTCGACCGGACCTGTTTTTAAGACCGACCCGCGAAAATTCGGCCCGTGAGTACTTTAATTAGTACTGTTACTGTTTTTTCCCCGAGGCAACGCCGCAACGCTCACCTAACTTAGCGAGGAGCTTAACTTTCCCACGGGGAAAGGGGGGAGTCAACACGAGCGCCCGTCTACGCTTGTGCGTGCCTGCACGCTCCTAACGGCCTTGTTGGGTTTGCTTCTTCCTCGCCGCTCGCTCTCATGCGTCGGCTAATTCGCCCGGGGACAGTTTTTCCCGCTACATGCCATAATAATAGTACATTACACAGTACATTTGGAACCGCTTCTTATCGGTAACTCGCCGGTGGCGGCACGTTCTTGTGAGCGCATGTCGCTACACCTACCCGGCTTGAGACACACGCTACAAGCACTACACCCCCGACCAAGATGGCACCTTCCTCGACGCAAGCTAGGACGACGTCAAGACCTCGGCTACCTTGAGGGGGGGTGTTAGCACTAGCATCCCGTTGCCTAGTACTTACGTACAAGGTAGCTATTTGTCATCCTAGTACTTAGTGTTATGCTATTAGCGGTACTCTATTCCCTTTTAGTGGCGGTCGGCCGGCCCTGCCGGTGCCTTCGCCGGCCGCCATCTCTCTCTCCACTCACTTCTCTAGTCACCACAGCCGGCCCCCTTGTGGGGCCGACACGACCTCCGTGTAACTATCCGTTCCCAACTCTAATGTGACACCCTTTGGAGAGGTTGGATTTAGGCGGCTCACGGTCTAGCCATGACTTGTAAGTTTCCCGTGTGGCATAGTTGGGAGGGCCTAGAGACAGCAACCGGGGCATACGGTAATGAGGGTTTAGGGTTTAAACCCTAAACCGGCGCATACGGTACATGTTGTAAACAATTTCAATTTCAAATTTAATTTCAATTTCAATTTCAATGTCAATGCTGCTGATGAAGGCCTCTCGCCCGACTCCCTAACCTCGTGCCCCGCCATCCTCCCCCCCGAGATTCTCCCCCCCGCGCTACGACCCCCGGCGCACAAACCCGACTTTATCCGCCTCCTCGACCCTCGATACGTCGATCACACAAAGGGTCGCCGCCGATACTCATCAACGAAAAAGATTGAGATAGGGGAATGGAAGTTTTGCACGGACCACAACCTCTCCCAAACAGCCTAATTGATTCGTGCCAAATACACACCCCTCGCCAATGCCATCTGCAGCCATTGGCGAGGTACCGAAGTCGACATCCTCCCCATCGTCACGAGCTGCACGGGTACACCGCACTCATCCACCATCGCAAGCCTCACCTCTCTACTCACCCTTCCCACTGACCCTCCTGACAAACTCATCTCCAAAGCACGACTCGACACGTATCGCATCCTTGCACAACTCCACACGCACACCGTCCAATAGCTACATCATCTCCTACTTGTACACCGCATCAAATCCCACACGATCTCTCGCCGCGCCTCCACACGCTGCACCTTCGCACGCCCCTAATTGCACGCCGCCATCACCTCGTATCGCACACTCCCCGGCGGGGAGAAAAACCCTCGAACACCCTTGGAGAGGTTGGATTTAGGTGGTTAACGGTCTAGCCATGACTTGTAAGCTTCATGTATGACACAGTTGGGAGGGCCCAGAGATAGCAACCGGCGCATACAATATTTGTTGTGAACCGGCGCATACGGTACATGTTGTAAACAATTTCAATTTTAATTTCAATAGCCCCAGGCGCCCGCCGGCGGCGGAGCGGCGGCGGCTCCGGAGGGGGTTGCGTTCGCAGGCCCGCCGGCACCTACCTCTACCTCCACGCGGTGGGCGCTGGTAACCCCGTAGCCGTGCCATGCATGGCATGGTAGGGGGCTGAACGAAGTACCGACAGCTGCGATCCGCGGGATCGACAGCTGTCAGGAAGCCCGGTACGGAGGGTTTTGGAAAAACATAATATCCGTACACCAACACAGGGATCTCCCGCTCGGCCAATCCGATATGTTTTTTCACCGACTAAATACTCACAGATACTCTCCCGTGACGACGGGAACGATGTCTGCAGAATGTTTTTTGGCGAAGAAGGGTACGGACGGATCAGCGGTGGGACGAGGGTGTTGGAGCTGGCGGCGGACAGCTAGGAAGCAGCGCTAGGGCACGGCCCTTGCTAGCAGTCGACAACCCTTTGAGTTTTATGTCGCCCGGGCCGAGACTTGAAGCTACGCAAGACGGAGGAGGGTCGCAGCCGGGGGAGCGACATGGTCTGGCGGCGGAGGTCCTGAGGATCACCCGCCGCCGGAAAAACCCGGTACGGGGGGTTTTGGAAAATATTCCCGTACCCAACATCTTTTATGGCACGGCGACTCGAGCCCTGTGTCCGATCTACCCCTTCCCTAGTCGGTACCCGGTTATCGATG
The DNA here is from genome assembly GCA_026401115.1 of Tetraselmis chui. NCBI lineage: Eukaryota > Viridiplantae > Chlorophyta > Chlorodendrophyceae > Chlorodendrales > Chlorodendraceae > Tetraselmis > Tetraselmis chui. Next base: position 18,504 of record JAPMLY010001419.1, read on the forward strand.
GGCTGCCTCGGGCAGTGTGCCTAGGGTTATCGTAACCGCATACTTCTCGTATAGGCGGCTTTAGTAACGTAAACCACCGGGGGAGGGTCCGGCCGGCCACAGCGTGATCAAACAGGTGTTGGAAACAGACGGATCAAGGACATGGGACATGAGAACATTTGGCACGGGGGCAGGAGAGCTAGCCGGACACCGATTGCAGCTTCGTTATTTTCTCTTCCCAGCCCCCGAAGGAGGAGGGAAGACTCGGCTAGGTGGCGAGGTGCGTCGGGAGGAGCAACTACTATCTCGGGCGGGGATCAGCACGGATCGAGACGGGACCGACGAAGATCTGAGCGAGGGGGTGTTTCACCTGCCTTTCCCCCCTGGCTCCGGGACGACCGGAGTCGCACGGTACCCAAGGTGAAAGTACTAAGTGTCTATATAAACTTGCCTTTTGCGGGAGAGGTGGCGATCGCAGCTCGCCGAACCATGTTGTCGAGCGTGAGTGACGTGAGGCGGGGGCCCATAACATGTTAAACCGTACACACACGATCAGTATGGACGATAACTACCGCACACGTAGTTACAGTCACAGTCACGCAAAGGGATAGTCACAGAGACAACCAACCCGAGGCGTGGTGTCGGGACAACAAAAGTGTGGGAGTTGTAGCCTAGCGACAGCCTTGTACCGAATCAAACAGGTTATCGGTATGTCCGATCTAGACATAATAATCATATCTAGACTAGCTTACAATAGCTATCTGCAACTAATAACCAAAAGGTATTACTTACAATAGTCTCACCTCTCTTCTCACCCTCCGCACTGACCCTCTTGACAAACTCATCTTGAAAGCACGACTCGACACATCACGCATCCTCGCGCACCTGCACACGCACAATGTCCAATGGCTGCATCATCTCCTACTCATATACCGCATCGAATCCCGCACAACCACTCGCCGCGACTCCACACAGTGCACCCACGCACGCCCGTAACTGCACGCCGCCACCACCACGCATCACATCCTCCCCGGGGGGGGGGAGTAAAAACCTCCAGCACCCCTTTGGAGAGGATGGATTATTCGGTTAACGGTCTAACCTTGACTTGTAAGTTTCTTGAATGGCATTGTTGGGAGAGCCAAGAGACAACAACCGGCGCATACGGTACTTGTTGTAAACCGGCGCATACGGTACATGTTGTAAGCAATTTCATATCTTATTTCGTTTCCGCCCCCTGCATCTATGTTTCCGCCATGTTTGGCATCTACGTCGATGACCTCCCACTCGCATGCGGGAATAATGCTTGGGTTTCTGAATTCAAACTACTCTTGACAAATAATTAAAAACGAAAGACCTGAACGAGCTCACGCACCTCTTGGACATGCACATCACGCGTAATCGCTATGCCCACACTATTTTCACAGCATATTGGAAATTTCCTCGACAAACATGGCATGGCAGAATGCTCTCCATATACGGTCCTTATGAGCCCGAGCTCTTGACTATCACTTGCACCACCACACTTGTTACCATCATTGGCAGCGCACGAGAAGTCAACCCCAATCTCCTTGGCAGCTTACAGTACGCCGTAGTTTGCTCCCGCCTTGACATCGCAGCAACCCTCAGCATATTGGGGTCCGCCCCATCCGACCACTCCGAACTACACGTGCATGCCATGCAAAAAGTCCTCCGCTACCACAAAGGCACCCTCAACATGCGTTTGACGTGGGGGGGGGGGGGGGTCGATCTCTATGTGCGACCCTCATTTTGTGTTGTTGCCGACTGGGCCAACGAGATGAAACAACGCAAATCATGATCCGACTATGTCATTACATTTGGCATTGGAGCCATTAGCTACCGCATCAACTGCATACATCCGTGGCACAGTCCACTTGTGAAGCAGAATCCTATTCGGCAACTTTCTTCAAAGGGTGTTGTAAGCAACTCCAAAGCACTTACTTGGGTCAGGTATCTAAGTTAAATGATCACACCTTTACCTAGTTCTAATTACATTGATATACTAGTTATTACAGTCCGTTAGACTAGTCACCACATGTGTGGCAGTAGCGAGCACCTAGCGCTCCTAGTGTACTCACTTTGTCACCACCACTAGCATGAGTGTCAAGCTTGTGGTCCATGTAGCTACACTTTACCTCGATTCCCCTAGCGAACCACACATAGTGTTCAACACATATGGGCCTTATTCGGCTGCAGGCTTCTTACGCCAATATCCCGCAATCTGGACACTATTAGGGTCAAAGAAATAGTAATACCCTACATCAAACACCATACTCGCTTCCATTGTTATGTTTAGTCGCAACGGTATTTGCGTCATTAAATTGGGGAGTAGGTGCCCGCCGGCGGCGCAGCGGCGGCGGCTCCGGAGGGGGGATGCACACACATGCTCATAGGCATTCACCCCCACCTCCTCGTGGTGGGCAATGGTAATCCGATTGCCGTGCCATGCCTGGGACGGCATGGGGCTAGGCACCAAACGGTAGCGGACTAGTCGAACCGACAAATGCCATCCACGGGATCAATAGAGCTCGGAAAAGCCACGTACGGATGGCCTTTCCAAATAATATATGCACGCTACGGCCTCCTATGATAGATCTAGTGAGTTTGTAGGCAAATGCAATGGCTTTTGGTAAAGGCGACATTAATGTTGATAGCATGAGGTAGTGTTAAATCAGGTATTGGTCCTTCCGAGGTCTTACACGCGGCTGACGGGCTGGATTCATACGTATGGGGATCTTACGGGATGTTGTGGGCCGTAGCTAGGCTGACTGCTATCGTGGCATTGTACGAGTGTAACTAATGATGAGGATATGAGATATGGTGTTTGGCAGCGGGAAGGGTATGGACATATTTGCGGTGGAAAACGGATGTTGGAGATGGGGGCGGACAGCCGGGAAACCGCACCAAGGAAGGGCACTCGCTAGACGTCGACTAGCCATGCAAATGTCGAGCCTCCTATGGGGGTGAGACACGACGCGAAGGAGGGTTGCAGCCGGAGAAGCGGCACGGTCTAGTGGCGGATGTCCTCAGGATCGGCCGCCGCAGGAAAATCCCGGTCCGGAGGGTTTCGATTAAAAATATCCGCACCCAACATCTTTTGAGGACGCGCCCCGATCCCTTTGCTCGACCAACCCTCCCCTAGTCGGTATCTTTTTATCAATAGGCTGTCACAACAATGTGACTAGGGTTATCGCGACGGCACAATGCTCGTAAAGGCGGCTCCGGCACTTCTCTTGCCTTGGCGCGCCTTTTGTCTTGAACTCTTCAAGTATTGCAACTCATGCGCCACGTTGATGTATAACAACGTTATTATTTTACTTTTTTAGCTTTTATATTTTTGCCTAACAAAAATCGCGGAATTGACGTGATTTTAATGTCATGCTCCTACGCTTTGACGTTTCCGATTATTCGGTATGTGTTGTGACAATGCACTTGGGAAGCAATTGGGAAAGTTGTTGGCCTCGATCGTGGCGCCTGAAGGTTCCCCTCGCCGAGCATGTTGCGTACGTGGACAACGACTTGAGCGGATAATCTGTTGCAATGGGTAGCCGAGCTTCTCTTTATGTTGGGAAAGTTTCCGGCGCCACGGTTTCCTTCACTCGCGGGATGGGTTGCAAGCACATTCGCCCAACACGTGTCCATATTGTAGGGACTAGAGAGCTATGATGCGCCGTTTGTTGAAGTATCGGCACCTTCGAACCCGTGGTCCTTTGGCGACATCGCAGGGAGATACGCGCGTTAATAACGGGTTCTTAAACTGGGTAGCATTGCACAACAACGGTTTTATTTTTATTGTTCCTGGGTTTTGTGACCCTGCCCGTCGATACCTACCAACTACACCTTCAGTGAAGCACCGTGTTAAGCGCAGCTTCCTGTGCGGTACCTCACTGTAATCAACACGGAAGGCCGCTTTAGTTAGTATGTGGCTCTCCACGTGCACTTCGTCACGTACCCGTACCATTTTACCGATGATGAATTCATTGCTGTAATTATATTTGAGATAATTGGTAATGATTACATGTTTTCATCGGGCTTAGGTTTTTTCTTCCTTTCTTTCTTTTTCTTGCTTGGTGGCCTCCACTGCTTTTTCTTGTAAGAAATTTTTATTACATGTTTTCATCCCGTATCATACGACTTGTGCACGGTAATCGTCACAGGTACGGGTACGGGAGGTCCCCTCCACGATGATGACGAGCGACAGCAGCACTGATGGGCGCGACCATCAAGTGACAGACTGCATACGGCGCCACCAACCCTTGAACCCTCTGACGCATAGAGTGAAATCACTCGCAGCTGACGCAGGCTGGGGTTTTGACTGCGTATTACCGAAAGGGTTGCCATATCGACTTGCAATGACGCGACGGTAAGCCCATCCACCGAGCCCATCGCTGCCCATCGCTGCCTTTGCTCGATCGCCGTTCGTCATACTATTTGTCGCTTTGATGAAGTGGTGTTTCTCAGCGCTATCACTCTTTTCCTGCAAAGCCGCCGCCCCAACAAAGAAGGTACACTAATTCAATGTTCCGACCGGCCGCGGTGGATGGATACCTTGTAACTTTTACTTCGCGCCATGGGTCGCCCCCCGCTCCGCACCGAGCAGTTCGGTCGACTTTGCTGGAGTAGGGTTTCCGCCAAACGTTGAAAGAAACTCGACCGAAGCGGAATCAGTCGAAGCTGAACGTGACGCCACCCCTGTAAAATAGCGCTATCCACGGTACTTTATCGACCTCTGTCCCGACACCCGAAACAGGCACTCCAGGTTACGGTCGACGTGTTATGTGGGGTTCCGTGTTGGGTGAGACTGTCCGGTAACTCGCTGATGTCCACCGACTGAAGATAAACCTCTCGCCAAGACTGCGCCTCTCTCGCAGCCTCGTCGTGTCGCGCCTATCCATCTATTCTCGACCCTTTCCACCGCTCGTCCTCATCTGTGACACTAAAGCTGTACTTTCTTTGCCTGATCAGTCTCTCGGTGGTGGCGCTGGCGCTGCTGTGCGCCGCGAGCCTGCTCCACCTGTCGGCTGGCGCCTCGCGGCTGCTTGTGGACGACGACATCGAGAAAAAGAAAAAGAAGCACAAGAAGAAGCACAAAAAGGGCGGCGCCGGAGACCTAGCGTATGGTATCATGCTGGATGCTGGGTCCGGCAGCACCAAGGGTGCCGTCTGGTATGTTGTTTCCTCCCGCTTTCCATCAAACCGTCGTTAGACACACAAATTGTGTGACACACGTCGTCACACACGTTGCAAATGGTAAAGCCCTGATGTGCGCATGTTATGCGCTCCTATGGCACGCAGGTCCTGGGACCCCTGCTACACCACCATTCCAAAGCTGACACTCGAGGCCAAACTATCGCGGCTGCCCGCTCTGTCCAGCTTTGCAACAGTAGAGGTGCCTAATCTGCCCACCTCTCCACCTCCCTCCCTCCCTCATCTTTTCCTTCCCCCCTCTTAACCCCCCCCCCCCCCCCCCCCCCCCTCACTCCCTGTCGCGTATTCAGTATATCTGCCCAGCAGTCGAGCTCTCGCGTGCCAAAAGGGTAAAATGTATGGCACTAAAGTGTCGATGGGATTGGTGGGAGAGGGTGTGAGGGAGGGCAGCGCCGAAAGGCGTAGCATCAGTGGTCACTATTGGAGTGTGCATTCAGGGAGGAGACCCACATGCTGCGGGCCAGAGTCTCCTGCCGGCGCTGGACGAGGCCAAGAGCGCAATCCCGGAGGACAAGTGGGGCAGCGCGCCCGTGTTTCTGTCTTCTACAGCAGGTGAACCACCCCCACCCTCCTTTTCCCTCCCCTTCCTGCTTCATTTAGTTCACCCTCCTACTCATCCTGTTGCGGCTCTAGCTCCCCCCCCCCCCTCTCGCTCTGACCATCGCGTCCATCACCTTGGTTCTGCTGCCTCATGGGCCCGCTGCGTCAGGCATGAGGCTGATCCCCGAGAAGGACCGCGCGCTCATCCTCCGTGTCGTCAACATCTGGCTAGCTGACCCCGACAACCACCCCTTCCTCTACGGCACCCGCCCCCCCTTCACCAACGGCGAGTTTTGGGCTCAGACAGTGCGTTCCTCTGCCCCCCCCCTCCCGTCCCCCCCCCCCATCATTTCCCAAAGTCACTTGGATGCTGTTCACCGCTGACGCCAATGCACCGCTCTGCTGCAGATCTCGGGCGACGACGAGGGCGCCTACGGCTTCCTGGACCTGAACTACCTGATGGGCAGGCTGGTGGTGCGCGCTCCTCTCGCCTTCTCGTGTTGCCTCCACTCTCCTCTCCTGTCAGTCCATTGCCTATCGCGTTCGACACAACGGGAGACACAGTGAGATGTTGATTGAAGTCCGCATGTTTCGTTAGTTTCTTCACTTGGGAGCAAAGGCATTATTAAATAGCATCTATCATTGTCAAAGCTTAAGACCAACGAACGACTGCAACACACGCATCTTTGACACACAGGGTGAGAAAATGACGGAATCTATGAGTGCCAGAATTGACAATGTAGAAACTGAGCATTTGGTTGCATAACGACTGGTTGAGGGTTTCCTTGGAACTTGGGGAAAAGTCAACTTGTTGGCGTACTCCTTTCCCATCTTCTCATGCGGCCTGTCGTCATGGGGCATGCGGTCTGCAGGGACAGGAGGATGACGAGCCGGAGGAGATCAACGAGGACGACCCGGACAACGACCACATCGAACGGCAGGTCGCCAAGAAGCGCACCGCATTGGACGCCTTTGGGTGGGTGGACACCGGCGGCGCCAGCCTGCAGGTCTCCTTCGCGCCGCAGGAGTCCTCCATCCTGGGCAACGTGTATCCCGTCTCCCCGATCTCCTTCACCCACATCACCAACTCCACCGGCTCCCAGTACGCCTCCGCCATCGTCTACTCCCACTCGTGGAACGGCCTCGGGCAGAGAGAGGCGCGCAAGCGCATGCAGGTACTAGAAGCCTCCGAACTCGCCCTCGCAACCCCCAATCCCATTCGTGCGTCCTATCCGTACCCGGTGTTTTCCCTTGGCGTGGCTGATAGTGCTGTGTGTTGGGGTCTGGCAGTTGGGGCTGTCGAAGAGCGCGCGTGTGGGGCTGCCATCGGAGCGCTTCTCCGGCGGGCACATCTTCAGCGACCCATGCCTGCTGCAGGGACAGGTGCAGGTGGAGACTTACGAGCTGTCGCCCGGCCGCTTTGAGAACTACACCTACGGTGGGCCTCCCCCCCTTACGCCACACATATGACCAACCAAGAGACCCGCCACTAATGAGGGGGTTGTCGGGAGAGGGAGTGTGGTGTAGCGTGGGAAGCTGGGAGTGTGGTAGTCGTCGCTCATGGAAGCGCATTGAAAAGTACTTCTGAATTACAAGCAGATTTTTACTAGCACCTCGGCATGGCATGATGGGACACACAGATGAGTTCCAGGGAAACAAGTGGTTGAGGGTCTTAGCGAAGAAATTGATTTGCTGGAAACTGTGTGTGTGTGTGTGTGTGTGTATGTGTGTGTGTGTGTGTGTGTGTGTGCGTGTGTGTGTGTGTGTGTGTGTGGTGTGTGCGTGTGTTTGTATGTGTGTGTGTGTGTTTGTGTCTGAAGAAAAGGAAGAATGATTAGAAAAACGATAACACACATACACACACACACACACACACACACACACACACGCACACACACACACACACACACACACACACACACACACACACACACACACACACACACACACACACACAATCTCTATTCAGGGCTTACATACAAATAAGAGAAACTAGCCAAACCAAATAAGGTAGTAGCAAAAAAGAAAACTCTCCTAACTATGCAAACAAGTAAGAATCGAATAAGTTAGTGCTGACTATGTACCGACAAATTCTAACAAACTAAACAGGGATAGAACACGTCAGAGGTAAGCGAAGCAGTTTGACAGAGGACAGACTGAACGGGATCAAAATGCGACGTGGGCCTTGGCTACACTTGACAGGGCATTACTTGAATATCGGTTTGAAATTTATTTGTGTATTTTTTACATTTGATGATTAACTGTTGACGTATTCGACATTCACTATGTCAGAGAAGCACAAGGCATCTGTATGAGCGGTCTGACCGCTGCGTCCCTTGCGTTGCACCCTCAGTCGGTAGCGGCGACTTTTACATGTGTCAGTGGTTTGTGGACGACTTCGTGCTGAACCTGCGCGAGGAGTGTCTGCTAGCGCCCTGCGCCGCGGCGGGCGTGTACGTCCCCGCCTGCGGCAGCGTCGTGTTCCTGGGCTTCCGGAAGATGCTGGAGCTCGCGCGGCCGCTGGGTCTGGCCACGAAGCACGGCGCGTGGGCTCCCGACAGTTACGACGACATCGCGGCCCTCGTGCATCAGGTGCGCTCACACTTTTCGAAGAGTGACCCCAGAGTGAACGCGTGCAGCTTTCCGACGGCGTGGTTAGAGGGCAGTGAAGTTGGTTACCTGCTGTGTTTGAAATGGAATTGTGCGGCAGTCGGTCACTGGACGAGTCGTGTTTTGGTCGAGAGAAACTTTTTTATGCTTCAGATGTGGCAATGGAATGCGGAGTGGTCGTCATTTATTTGCTAGCTTGAATTTCGATGTTTGAACTAAAAAGGGGAAAGCGTCGGTGGGAGGGGGCGGAGGAGGTGTTGATTCTGTTGTGCTTCTGCGAAAATGAATTGTCGTGGTTATCGATGATTAGCAGTGATGGACTCGTTGGGTAATTGAGCGGAGTGTGAAGCGGCGTCCGTGGTCCAGCCAGTGCACACATATGAGACTGCGGGCGCTGATAGGGTTCCAGAATCCGTCAGGGAAGGAGCCTCATAACATAGAGAGCTGCCAACAGCTCGTTTCTTCCGTTTCGACGTGCGAGTACGTGGGAAAGGGCGGGCGCTATGTTTTGATGCGACGTTATAAGGAGATGCGATGTTTGGATGCGACGTTGCAGTATCTACCGATGCAGTAGCTTTCCGCATCTTTAACGTCGAGCCTTTCCATTTACAGTGCGGAAACTTTGTCGTCGCAACGGAAACTTTGTGTCGAATGACGGCCTGTACTCAGTAGCGATCGCATGGTCAGAGTTTTTAGACGCTAGAACGTTGGAGGTTTTGACGGGGCTGACGGCGCCAACGGTGGAGGCTGATTCCCTGTCGCCTCTCTTATTTCGCGCTGCCTCTGCAGGTTTGCACGATGCCGGCAGAGGAGGCGCACGCGATGGGTATCGAGGACGACTACAGGACGGAATCTGGCCCCTGCTTTCGCGGCGTCTTGATGCTGCGCTTCCTGCAGACCATGGGCTCCCCGAAAATCATTTTCTCCGACCGCATCGACAACGACAAATTCACCTACGCCCGCGGCGCGATGCTCTGGAACATTGTGACCCAGGACCAGAGCATCAAGCGCGTCAAGGGCTGGCCATATTGCGATCAGGCCGACGCTCGCATCGCCATGGAGTAGCACCGCCCCGCCTTCCTCTTCCCCTTCGCCTCCCCGTATTGTCTCTGCTGCCCTTATCTCTCCTGCTAGTGCCCGCTCATTGAGGGTCGAGTTGATTGGATGGCAGGCTACAGCATGTAAGTGACCCATCTTCACGCTAACAAGCAGCCCTTAACCCTCACTTGCGCGCTTTGCCATCCTTCACCCCGTGCTGCACTTGCATACGGTGACAACGCTTCGAAATCAAACATGCCAGCAGCCTAATGACTCGGCCCGTCCCTTCCCATCTATCTCATTCGATTCTTAGCTGGTTAAAGAGACTGTAGGCAGCGGGTGACTACCCATGATGCCTTCCTGACACCCGTGACCCGTCCTCCACTCAATTTTCCGTCCTTCGCACCTCGGACTCCTTATCAGGCCTCAAAGTCGAGCTGTAGCGACGCCTGATGAGAATCAGTGACGCAGTCCTAAGCAGTGCTTTACAACCCAGCAATGCCGAAACAATGGTGTGTGTGTGTGTGTGTGTGTGTGTGTGGATGGATGGGTGAAGGGATGAAAGTAATGTGAAAGGTACAATGAAGTGTTTGCGTGTGTGTATGTGTGGATGGATGGATGGGTAAAGAGGAGAAAGTAATGTATAAGGTACAATAAAGTCTGTTTTGTGTGTGTGTGTGTGTGTGTGTGTGTGTGTGTGGATGGGTTAAGTGGATAAAAGTAATGTGAAAAAGTACAATAAAGTGTGTGTGTGTGTGTGTGCGTGTGTTTGGATAAGAAAGGAGGCTAAATATAATGTCTAAGCAACAAAAAAGTGTGTGGATGAATGCTTGTGTGTGTGTGTGTTGATGGGTAAAGAGGATAATGATAATGTATAGGTACAAAGGAAGTGCGTGTGTGTTTGTGGATGTGGAAAGAGGATAGAATATTGTCAAAGGTATAATGAAGCGTGTGGATGAATGTGTGTGTGTGTGTGTGTGTGTGTGTGTGTGTGTAGATGGGTAAAAAGGAAAAAATTCTGTGGAAGGTACAACGAAGTATTCGGATTTGTGTGTACGTGTGTGTAGGTGGGTAGACAGGATAAAAATCATATAAAGTGTACAATGAAGTGTATGCATGTGTGTGGGGGGGGGGGGGACAGGGGGGAAATGTTGAAGATACAGCGAAGCATGTGAGCGTGTGAGTGTCCATCTCTTTATGGATGCGTAAAGAGGAAAAAATTATGTGGAAGGTACAATGAAGCGTGTGTGTGTGTGTGTGTGTGTACGTTTTGGGAGGGGGTACTCCATCGCACCGACAGCCAAACATGAAATCCTCTTTCTGCTTGTTCATCGCGATCTCGTCCTTCAGCTTCTCAGTGTCGACGGCGCACTTTTCAATGTGCTTCTTCAGCGCCGGAACTCTCCCCTGCCTAGTTTGTCCCGTCTCCACCGCCGCTCTCCCATTCCAATGTTCTTGCTGGCAGCCCATCAGCCCCTGTCGCTTTCCTCTCACGAAATCTGGTGGAAACCTTTTGTGTTTGGACTCACGACTCTGCCTGAATACTCTATCCTCCACCGCGTCACGCTCGCCTACCCCCTTGAATACACTCTGAACAAGCTCAAATAGGTCCCACCCCCCTGAGACATCGAGAAACGTTTCAGCTGCTCCGCAAGAAAATCTCAGATGATAGTACTATTTTGTTTCTCTGGAGTCAAAGCTGTCATCTCTCTTGCTTACAACGGCCCCAAAAATTTGAAGTACAAACACACTAAACTGTTATCAAAAAATGATGGAAAGGCAACTATTATTGCAACATTCTGTGAAAGGGACCTGACGCAGCCATTCCTGTAGGATGAAAAAACAGACGAAGAATGACGTTCCTACAGCTTTCCTGAACCCGACTGCCCTTACTCTCTACTTTGCACGCTGTCTGCCACATCTTGCCCGACTCCCAGCCCTACGAGGCAGCCTCACCGGCCCCTCTCTGTTCGCATTTCATAAAGCAACTTCGGATCCACCCGCAGTAACAGTAGCGGCACAGCCTCATGTGTCGACCTTGGGCGGGTTGGGGTCGAAAACGGAACGGGGGTAAGACATACTCTGGATATGGCCAGTTGGGGAAGCGCGGGTCGAGACAACATCGTTCTTATCAACATCAAATGCATTGCAGGGAAGCTGACGTCGTGATGCCAGGCTGCCTTTCTGAACGATGTATTTGGTCTTACAAGAGAGGCGGCAGACGTAGCTGCACTCCAACTGGCGTTGGTTGTGTACATTGGCAAAAACGGCGGGCGCTGAATGTGGGGAGCACTCGTAAAATGAGGCAGGTCGGGTTCCAGGGATAATTGATCAAGTAGAATGTGAGAATGGAGAAAGGCTGCCAAGGGAGATCACCCGGTGGAGGCAACACCCCTTCCCAGTTGCCTACCACTCGGCCCTCGTCAGGCCATCACACTGCCGTAGTCGCGATACAACTCGGCCCCGCGCCACAGTCGCATTCATTTATTACTCTTTTTGTACTCTGTCAGCAGCTTGTCGAACCACGAGCGGCTGACTTCGCGGTCCTCGAGGAAGCGCGGGTACGCCCCAGGCACGCCCTACGAGCCCGACGGAAAAGGGGAATCGTTGAGCTGCTAGCCTTCAAGGATCGGTATATATAATAAGGAAAGAAAGCGGTTTATCAACAATCGAAAAAGTAAAACCAACAACAACGCCGGTTGACTCTCATTGGTTGGTAAAAGTAACGACGAGGAGACGGCATGCATGACTGGCCACAGGATAGTGCTGCAGAGCGTGGCACGCACCCCACTCATTTCATTCTCCTGCGCAAACGTGGCAATGTCGATATCCTGGGATGAGTCGCGGGTGGGGAAGGCCGAGACGTCGCCCAGCTCTTTCGTGCGCACGTTGGCGAGCTCGTTGATGTTGCCGACCATCTTCCGCTGCGTCTTCCCATTCTCCTCCCACATGTTGACCATCTCACCCTCGGGGTCGACCTGAGCACCGAAAGATACCCTTCTAACTTCAAAACAACGGCACAACAAATCCACTGGATGTCCAAACGCGACCAGCCACAATTGATGGATTAGGCAATCGTAAGTGTTCGTGTGTGTGTGTGTGTGTGTGTGTGTGTGTGTGTGTGTGTGTGTGTGTGCACGGTTGTGCGAGATTAGGTGAGGCGCACCACAAAGAAGCCCACGTTGGGGTCCCCCGTGTCGAAATAAAGGTCTCCCGCGCGGTCCACCATCCAAACGTGGCCCTGGGCGTCTGTCGATACGGCCACTCTATTGCCGCCTTTCGTGGTAAGGTACCTGCAGCGGCGGTGCACCCACTCAGTCTCGGGGTCATCAGAGACACCGCTGCATCTGCACCGCAGAAACGCCCCAATGACGGTAGCTACTAGCGAAGAGCTGAGGGTAAGGATTGCGAAGGGGGGGGTGGGATATAGGGAGCGCACTCGATGCCTGTCTCGCTGGCATAGGGCAAGCGTCCGTTCTGCATGCCCGGCGCCGCCACAGCTGTGCCAACACAAAGAAAGACGACTCAGCAACGCACACCCCAAACATGAGGTCAGCCACCACCAACAGAAAGCTTGATGGGCAGGTGAGGACTGACGCCGGCACTAATGGTGCTCAGAAATTAAAACAAATTATGACACACGGTTGGTTCGTGGGACTTTTTTCATCCTTGCAACATGTCGCCGATCAAAAGGGACACTCCCCGCCTTCCCCATCTCCTCCATTCCATCCCAAGCCACAGCCACTCATTCCACTCTGATGCAATAACGAGGGATGAGGGATGAGGGGGAAAGCGACTGGTCGCACTTGTATCGAAGACGATGCGGACGACTGCGATGGCCACTGCGCCGATGATTGCCGAAAGCAAAACTCGTCGGCCGCCATTTCCGTCCATCAAAGTCTGTTAGGGCATTAGAATGGCATTCAGAAACACCAGGATTCAGTCCGACGGTTAAGTTGATGAAAGAGGAGTTCAGATCGCTTGAAGGTCGGCGATGGGTGGCACCTCATCGCCGCCGGGGGGAGGCGGTGGTGGGGGCGGAGGGCGGGCGGGGAGGGGAGGTGGCGCGAGTGGTGCTGGCGCTCGCTCGGTATTCCAATCGACGTTGTTGCGCCTGCTGGCGGCCCTATGATCACCCCACGATCAAATCGAAACCCAAGTTAATCGGATGCGTATCAAATCTAGAGAATTCAGGACGGCAGGGAAACGAGTGTGTCTGTACATCTGTATGGAACTGTACAAGTGTGTGTGTGTGTGTGTGTGTGTGTGCGCGCGCACGCGTGTGTGTGTGTATGTGCGGGAGTGCGTGTCTGTGTGCGTGTGCGCATGTGAGTGAGAGAGAAAGTGTGTGTGTGTGTGTGTGTGTGTGTGTGTGTGTGTGTGTGTGTGTGTGTGTGTGTGTGTGTGTGACGTTATGGCACATGCTCACAGGGACAAGCTACCGAAAGGACGAAACCTTAATACAGTGTGATGAACGAGTAAAGGAAGTTTGGGAGAGAGAGGTCTTGTGGCAGGATTGACAACGAGCGATGAGCACATGTAAGGACAATGGCATCTCGATGAGATAGAGGAGGCTTTCGGGAAAGGCAAAAGGAAAGGGGGGTTGGAGGGAGGGGGGAGTAAAGTAAGGTGAAGAGTAGGGGCAGTCGGCCTCAGAAATTAAAACAAATTATGACACACGGTTTGGTTCGTGGGACTTTTCTCATCCTTGGCCACTGACTGACTTCGCACAAAGACAGGATGATAGAGGGATAGCGTGTCGGGGTAGGGTGTGTAAAGGTGTTGTCTGAGAGTCAGGGGTGGGCAAGGAATGGGGTGATCGGGCGGAGAGAGAACAAGAAGAGGTGGTCCGGCTTTTCCTAATCCCGTAAAGGGCGCAAAAAACCAATGCGGAATAAGAAAAAAATATGGTTTAATTCGGAGCTTACCTTATCCGCCAGCTGATTCGTCGTCTAGAGAAATTTTGTGCGCTGTTTCGTCGAAAAGCATTACCCCGCGTCAAAGAGGGCAGCGCTGTCTGAGTGACGGCGGCGCGGGTGCTGAGGAGCGACATCGCGTCGTCGAGTGACGGCCGACACAAGGACGTGAAAACTTAGGTGTAGCCAGCGGCGCTCCACTCGCGCAGCACAGCTCGTGCGCGCAGCTCGATAAGTGGTATCACTACTGCTACAGAAATCGGTAACGGTAGCTGGTGAGGGATGGGTTAGTTGCGGCTGCTGCAGAAGCCTTCGTCTGTACGTCATCGACCTTTCTGCCATCAGCGACCGTCTCCCGCAGCCCGCGCAGCACCGTCGTCTGCGAATATCGGCGCGGCGGCGGCGCGCTGCTGACTCATTTATATATCGGTAGTACACGTTGCAGTATTGGCAATATTTGCTTGTAAGAACATTCAATATAGTATTGGCAAATGTCGTTACTGTGTGTGAAATGGCGGCCCCATATCGCATATCAGCGGCGACGCACCGAGAAAACTGCTAAAGGTACTGTATCTAAAAATACATTTCTTCAAGTAGAAAACATTCTGTGTGCAGGAACTGGTACGTGAACTATGGTGTCACAAGATAGTTGAGAACGGATAATTGAATACATTTATGGTACGTTTACAATTTAAAATCAATTTCACGTAGATACTGGACGCGCCGCCCCACGACGACGGAGACGATGCCTCGAGTCGGCCGCGCCGCCTCCAGCCCAGGCCGAACCTGCGCCCCTGATGGTCGACTTACGAGACAAGCGGCAAGAGCACCGCCGGCCGCAGACAGCGGCACCGTCAACGCTGTATTTCTCAGCCCTCAACCAGTCGCTATCCCACAGCCATCTCTAGTGATATGTTTATGTTTGACATTGTCGCGGCGGTTGGGTGTATTAGGAGGTAGTGGGCGATGCAGCACTTCTGTTTCCGTCGACTGCATCTTGTTGGCAACTTGCTTGATTCTGGCCTTTCGGAACTAGGACGTCCAGACTTCAACCCAATGAGGTTCCAGGTAAGCACACCTCTATATGATTTCCGTAATTACGCACCTTATTTCGGGGTCAGCTTGGCATAACGTGAAGGACGGCGTTGATGACAGTTACGATCGCGAAGGCGCACAGCGCCTCTGTGTGTCAAAAAACTATAACTTCTGAGCCGTCTGCCACTACCCCCGACCTCCCGCCAAGAAATCCAGAAATGTGAATTGCTTATTGAAGAAATTTTGAATATCGTCACATTGAAATGTGTGCCTGGTGTGTCCGGCAGGGAGGTAAAGCGGAGAAGGCTGTCAAGTTGGAAGGCTTCGGAAGGTGCGTCGCCCAAATATGTACAGCAACATGCACAACTCATTTTTAGTTGCCCCTGACCGTGAGGGTTCATGATTTCCCCCGTAGTATCAGTTGAGCTCACATCCAATGCATCAAGACTGAAATCCGATTTGATAGTGTGATTACTCTGTGAGTTTTGCACTCCGACGAAGCCGTTAGTCGAAGGCCGGTATTGCTGTTTTGGCGGCGCGTGGCTTTGGTTCGTGCTGTTATGTTCATGGGAGTCACATGAGATGATGATGGGAGTCACTGACGCTGCCTCGTCTCCTTTGTGGGCGAACTTTGAAATAGAATACGAAGACGTAGTTCTCATCTAGTAACGGTGCTTGGAACTCGAGCTACCGACTTTAAACAGACACTCCCTGTTATGCTGTATCTGATCCCCGGCGCTACTTACCAGCGCACTCACCTTCATCACAACAGCCGATCGGCTGCATCCCGTCGGTTACTGGAAACGAATTTCAAACACCTTACCCTCCCGAGCCTGATAGTCTGCTACTTCTTATGACGTAGTTTTTGCTTTGCTTTCCCTGTTTGCGGCATCTGATGGCTCTTGAATACATACCGCTGGTGGAGGACACGTATGTCCCGGCCACGAGTTTCATGCGACGAAGCACAAGTTTCGTAAGTGGGTAGTCGGTAAAACAACTTACAGTAGATGCGAGGTAGAAACTAAAATTCCTGTAATTGTTGCTATATATATACACACATCACGCAAACTTTTATGAGTCTGAATAGTAGCTGTCTGGTGCGCGTGATTCACAAATCCTCCCATATTACTTGAATGTGTGGGATAGGCAATGAATGATACGGTGACATCCTCTCTCACTATCAGCGACTGCAGTTCTCTCTCTCGGATGACGCCAAATGAGACGGCTTGTGAATCTAACAAACGTTGAAGAGTATTAACATTCGGACGGCACATAATATTCAGTGGTGATGTGTCGGGAGGGTGAGCTGCCTGATTCGGAGTGAAGCTTTAATCGCACCTCAATGATTTGTCGTAGAGTTGCTCTTCTTGCCTCCTCGACTCGTAAGACAAGTAGCAATCCGATTATCAAAGCACCCACCGAATATCTGTTGAAAGCTTTCCCGCAACCGCCCTTCTTGTCCACGTGGTCGTATGCACGTTGTAAAGGCGAGCATGCAAACTTGCCAAATATTCAATTTAACGCAACCCATGAGGAGTGAGATCAAGCGAGACACAAGTCATGGGGAAATTTTGCAGTGCATCGAAATATGCGCCGATCATTTCCACAACGAGGAGTGTCGATTAAGGATATGACAAGGAGTCCAATAGCCGCGATGCATACGCTTGCACGCACGAGGCAATGGTCGGCCATCGTCATTGAAGGCAATAGAACTAAAGTTTTTGCATTGACCTGGCGGCCCCCAATTCCATGATCGTTGTACGCTCATAGACATTGCGATGGAAAGTTTTGCTAGAGGCTGATTACACTCCCCTGGACGGTTTTAACTGACTTGGTCCCCATGAGTATCTAGGAATACAGGAATACCGGCCTAAATTTTGCAACGTAATTTCTCCCCATATGGTTGATGCAAGAAGCCCCTTAAACAATAACCGTACACCGTAGTGGCGGTTGGCCTTGTAAATCATTTTCATTGTCATTGCCACGGAAAAGCAAAGGGAAACGACCTGCATGTGGCCCCGCCCTGCGTGGTCACTAGATGCCCCCATGTGTTAGGTGCGCCTTGTTATTGTTAATTCGGTGACCTATTGAGTACAACGATTGCTGAGTTTAAGTGTTACATATTCATGGCTATAGGCCAATTTAGTTCGAGACCCCGTTGATGATTGGCTCCAGCAGCTTCCTCCGGCTCATGGAAGTTGCTTGCATCGGAAGACTGAAGTCATCGGGAACCGCTTACAAATTGTATTCTTTTACCACAAGTACCGATAAATCGGTTGTTGTCTGAAGGCGTTAAAATATAACACAAAACAAACCATACTACCATTGTATATCGCTACGATAAAAAATATGAAAAGTAAGAAGTTGCAATCTCTACGATGCGCGGCCATCTCCCGCCGCTCATGATCGCTCATCATCATAGCTCGTCAGCATGTGATGGTACTCGAGTCGCTCGGGACTGCCTAACCTAGGGTCATGTGCGACTCCGGTCGTGCCGAAGCTTGGGCGGGGGGGGTGGGGGGGGCAAGCGAAACCCCCTTGCTCATGTCGTCGAAGGCCCCGACTCGATCCACGCGCTCCCTCGTCCGAGACAATTGTCATTCCTCCCGTTGCAACTCTCCCCCTTGCTTAGGCTTCCCACCCCACTTCGCGGCAAGGGGGGGAGAGCCACGGCCACATCCAATTGGTCGCCGTTTGTATGTCGCTCCTCTTGTCGCGTGTGTCATGTCCCGGTCGGTTGTCTTATGTTAGGTATCCCCCCGTCACCTCGAGGGCAGGCTAGGGGGACCAAGACAGCCAAACAAAAGAATCTAGCGCTCATGCCGCCGCGCTGAAATGTTTTTTCTAGCCATTTCCCCGGCTTTTCTCTGTGTTGTTACCCGGGTACTTCTCTGGAAAATCAGCCAGCGATCGTACCCTCCACCCACCGTTTGCGCGTCCATCGAGCACCCTTGTTTCGAGCGCGAGCCTCTGCGCTTATCCACTCTCCTATGTTAATTATGCGTAGCGATAGTGGGTAGGGGTGGGGTAGTGCACGGTCGCAATGGCCGGATCCGAAAAGGCCGCGGGTGTACGGAAACTATTTAAACCCTCCATACCGGGTTTTCCCGGCGGCGGCTGATCGTGCGGATCGCTTCGCCGCCAGACCTCGCCGCTCCTCCCGACGCGATAGTCCTCCTCGCTGTTGTTGTCGTGCTGCCCCTTTTTGGCCGGCTCGACGTCAACATGCTAGTCGACGTCGAGCGAGCGCCGTACCCTAGCATTGCTTCCCGGCTTTCCGCCGCGAGTTCCAACACCCTCAACCCACCGTTGATCCGTCCATACCCCTATCTCCACCATACACTCTTGAAACACACAGGCCCCACCCCCGCGAATGGGACGGTATCTCAACATTATCTTGTCTTGAGAAAACAGTCAGCCCTGCGAACCCTTTTGGTATCCGCTGGGGGGGAGGCCCGAAGATACGCAGGACGGAGGCGGGTCGCAGCCGGAGGAGCGGCACGGTCTGGCGGCGGAGGTCGGGAGGATCATCCGCCGCCGGAAAAACCCGGTACGGGGGGTTTTCGGTTAAATATTCCCGTACCCACCATCTTTTGAGTATAGCCGATCCCTAGGGGGGTTTTCGGTTAAATATTCCCGTACCCACCATCTTTTGAGGATAGCCGATCCCTTGGCACTATCCGTTCCCCTCCCCTAGTCCGTACCCGGTTATCGACAGGCTGCCTCAGGCTGTGTGCCCCGGGTTATCGCAACGGCACACTGCTCGTATAGGCGGCCCCCTAACAACGTAGATCACCAGGAGAGGGTAAGGAAGGCCACAACGCGATCAAATGGATGGCGGAAACAGACGGCAAACGGACAGGAGACAAAAGACATCTGGCTCGGAGGCAGGAGAGCTAGCCGGACACCGTCCGCAGCCTGGCTATTTTCTCCTCCCACCCCCCGCAAGAGGGGAGAAGGCTAGACTAGGTGGAGAGTCGCGCCGAGAAGAGCGACTACTATCTCCGATATCTCGGACGGGGTTGAGCACGGATCGAGACGAGTCCGACGACGACCTGAGCGCGGGGGGGTTTCCACCTGCCTTTCCCCCTACCTCCGGCACGACCGGAGTCGCACAAGAGCCGAGGTCGGGCAGGTTCGACTCGACCAGCTCATGCTGGCCCGCCTTGCTTATCAGCGACCCCGCCGCGGCAGGAGCAGGCCGCGTATAGTGGAGACTAGCGACATCTTATATTTCATACTGTGTCCAAAGAAAAATACGTAAAGACCAACAAATCATAAATACATGGATACGGGTATGTTTTAGACGGTATCGTTACTGCCATTGGAGAGGTTGGGATCAGTGGTTCACGGTCTACTCCTGCTTATAAGTCCAGTTAGGCATAGTACAAGGGGGGCCAAGAGACAGCAGCCGGTTTACACTGGTATTGTTGTAAACAATTTCAATTTCAATTTCAATTTCGGAGCCGGGCTGCGGTCCGGGGAAAGTCCGGGGAGGGGGGCCGTGGTAATGTCGTAGTTTGGTACATATGTGGTATGTGGCCACATATGTCAACTATGCTTTTTCGTTGAGCCGGTAAAGCGCACGCCTAATACGCAGAAGGTCGCGGGTTCGATACCCGGTGAGTCCGATCATTGTATGTAGGCGTGTCACGGCCCGAGAAGAACCCCCACCTGCCACACAACCCTCACCAACATCCAATTCACCCACAAGCAAGAACTCATGCGGGGCACACAACACCCGCCTCCTCACACCCAACCCCATCATGCGTTGCCCCATGTGTGGCCAATTCACTAGCAACGGCCACATGGCCGGTAACTACCCCACCATGTCTGGCCTAAGACATGACCGCCACAAAAGCGCGCTACAACTCCTCCTCTTTCTTCTTGAACGCTACAACGGCGGCCGATGGGAGACCATTACCGCAGACTTTGGTAACAAACCCATCAAATAATTCGCATCCCCCACGCCCACCCATACCCCTCTTGACTGCCATCCCCCTCACCCCACCCACATGCCCACCCGCCTTGTTGCTATTGGCGAAGGCCTCTCGCCCGACTCCGTGACCTCCTGCCCCGCCATCCTCCCCACCGAGATTCCTCCCCCCCGCGTTGAGACCCCCCGCGCACAAACCCGACCTCATCCGACTCCTCGAACCTCGCTATGTCGGTCACACGAACGGCCGCCGCTGATACTCCTCGATTAAAAAGATCCAAATAGGGGAATGTAAGTACCGCACGGACCACAACCTATCCCACGCAGCCCAATCGATTCGTGTCAAATACACCCTCCTCGCTAATGCCATCCGTCATCACTGGCCAAGTACCGCAGTCGACATCCTTCCCATCGTCATGAGCCGCACGGGCACACCACACTCATCCACCATCAAAAGTCTCACCTCTCTACTCACCCTCCGCACTGACCCTCCTGATAAACTCATCTCAAAAGCACACCTCGACACATCACGCATCATTGCACAACTCCATACGCACAGTGTCCAATGCTTGCATCATCTTCTACTCACATACCGCATCAAATCCCGCACGACCACTCGCCGCGCCTCCACACACCGCACCTACGCACGCCCCTAACTGCACGCCGCCACCACTCCACATCGCGCACTCCCCGGGGGGGAGTGAAACCCCCGAGCATCCTTTGGGGAGGTTGGATTTAGGTGGTTAACGGTCTAGCCCTAACTTGTAAGTTTCCTGTATGGCATTCTTGGGAGGGCCCCGAGACGACAACCGGCGCATACGGTACTTGTTGTAAACCGGCGCATACGGTACATGTTGTAAACAATTTCAATTTCCATTTCATATTATATAACATATAAATTGAAATTACTTACAACAAGGACCGACAAATCGGCTCTTGTCTCAAGGCGTACCCAATACTACCATCTAGGTCTTAGGGTTAGGGTTTTACGCCCGGGGTTCTCCTTGTTCATCCCTATTTGTCGGCACTAACAACATTATCGCTACAATTGTACATATGAAAAACAATTTTGTCGTTGTTTCCATTATGCGCGGCATGCTCCCGCCGCTCGAGGGCGATGATTAGCCCGGTTGGTTAACATGTGTTGGTCGAGCGAGTTTGGCCTACCTTACATGTGTTAATGTGCGACTCCGGTCGTGTCGGGGGGGGGGGGGGGGAGCAAGCGAAAATATCCCTCGCTCAAGTCGTCGACGGCCCCGTCTCGATCCACGCACACCCTCGTCCGGGAGAATTATTGCCCCTCCTCTCGCACGTACCCAACTAGCATAGGCTTCTCTTCCTTTCCGGGGAAAGGGGAGGAAACCAAAGCAACTAACATCCTCCTGCCGCTACTCCCGACAAGTCGATCATGTCCCGGTCGGCTGCTAGCTGCTTCCGCCACAACTTGAACCGAAAATTTCCGGTTGTGCCCTCCTCCGTGGTTTACGCTGCAAGGGGGGCGCTTATACGGGTGATGTGCTGTCACGATAACCCTTAGCACAACGCTTGAGGCACTCATGTCGATGGTGGGTACCGAGGAGGGGAGAGGCTAGGGGAAAAGTGGGTTTGTGATCCAAACGGCAAAGGTGCCCGGTACATACGTTACAACCGAAACCCTACGTTCAAGGATCTTTTCCGGAGGCGGTCGATCTCCGGCGGCGGTCGATGGAGGAGGACCGCCGCGCCAACACAAGTTGCCTCTCCTCCATTCGCGGTTGTCCTCCTCGTTGATGTTATCGAGCTTCAACCCCCAGGTCGGTTGGATTGCATGAGCGTTGTCGACGACTCGACGTCGAGCGAGCGCTTTGCCCTAGCGTTGCTCCCGGCTATCCGCCGCTACCTGCAACACCCCCGGCGATCCACCGCTAATCCGTCCGTACCCCTAATCGCCTCCGCATGTCTTCCATTAATACAAATGCCTACATATGTGGGGCAGTATCAAAAGCGTATGTGGTCACGAAGAGAAGTATTGGACTGGCCGAGCAGAAGATCTTGGCGTTGGTCTAACGGTATATCTACTTAAAGCCCTTTGTGTTGGTGCTTCCCGACGGCTGATGATTGGTGCTCCCTAAAAGCTGACGATCGCGAGGATCGCACCGCCGGAACCTCTTTCATCCCCCTACCTTACCAATCATGGTACGGATGCAGGGGTACCTACGCCAATCACTGAGAGGTGGAGGTGCGTACCGGCGGGCGCCGGGTTGGTAGTATTACTACGGTTGCTGCCTTGCCACGTGCTCACGTTTGTGGCGCGTTGCTTCCATCGGAGGAGCGGAATCTCGCTTTACGAGGAGCGGATTAGCATGTGGTCGATTGGAGAGATTTGTTGGGGACGTCAGAGTGGGGTTTATTCTCGCATCGAAGCCCTTGGAGTTGTGCAATACTTGAAGGCTTTCTCAAGTAGGCCATTCATCACCGGCAACGATAGTAGGGCAAGGGACGTGTATTTCAGAGAGAAAGCCAATGCGGGTACATACGTTGTGAAAGATGATTTGAAATTAGGGTGGGTCTATCCGAGCCTTCCGAGGCGGGAAATTTTGGTAACAAAGAAACGATTTAGAACAATACCGGATTTATACGCTATGAGGGGTTCTTACTCATGCCACATAGGTATGTGAGAGCAAGATGTGCCCGAGGGGTTTATCAACCATTCCAAAATTTAGCGGCCATAATAATACTAGACCCGAAAAGTGAACGTATCCCATGAACCCGAAAAACTCCACTTGTGCGGCGCCCGCCGGCGGCGCAGCAGCGGCGGCCCCGGAGAGGGGTGCGCTCGCAGGCCCGTCGGCACCTACCTCTACCTCCACGCGGTGGGCGATGGTAAACCTGTAGCCGTGCCATGCCTGGCACGGTAGGGGGCTAAACGAGGTACCGACAACTGCGATCCGCGGGGTCATCAAATGTCGGGAAGCCCGGTACGGAGGGTTTTGGAAAAACATGATATCCGTACACCGGCACATGAATCTCCCGCTCGGTACACCGTCCGATATGTCTTTTCCGCGACTAAATACTCGCACACACTCTCCCGACGATGGGGCGGGGGCGGCGTTTGCGAAATATTTTTTCGCGAAGAAGGGTACGGACGGATTGGCGGAGGGACGAGGGTGTTGGAGCTGGCGGCGGACAGCTAGGAAGCAGCGCTAGGGCACGGCGCTCGCTAGCAATCGCCAGCCATGCGAGAGCTTTAAGTCTCCCTGGGGACGAGGCCTGATGCAACGCAGGACGGAGGAGAGTTGCAGCCGGAGGAGCGGCACGGTGTGGCGGCGGCGGTCCTTAGGATCACCCGCCGCCGGAAAAGCCCGGTACGCGGGTTGTTGGAAAATATTCCCGTACCCACCATCTGTTGAGGACCGGCGACTCGATCCCTATGTTCTACCAACCCCTCTCCTAGTCGGTACCCGGCTATCGATAGGCTGCCTCAAGCAGTGTGCCTATGGTTATCGTAACGGCACACCGCTCATAAAGGCGGCCCCCTAACACCGTAAACCACCGGGGGAGGGTAAGGAAGGCCACAACGCGATCACATAGGTGTTGGAAACATACGGAACAAGGAAAGGGAACATGAGCAAATCTGGCTCGGGGCAGGAGAGCCAACTGGACACCGTCTGCAGCCTAGTTATTCTCTCTTCTCAGCCCCCGAAGGAGGAGAGAAGACTCGACTAGGTGACGCGCTGCGTCGGGAGGGGCAGCTAATATCTCGGGCGGGGTTGAGCACGGATCGAGACGGGACCGACGACGACCTGTGCGAGGGGGGTTTTTCACCTGCCTTTCCCCCTGCCTCCGGCACGACCGGAGTCGCACAAGAGCCGAGGTCGGGCACGTTCGACTCGACGAGCTCAAGTTGAACAACCGTGCTGATCAGCGACCCCGCAACGGCTGGAGCATGCCGCGTATCGTGGAGACTAGCGACATTTTATATTTCATACTGTTTCCAAAGAAAAATACGTATAGATCCCAAAAAATATCTGGATACCTGTATCTTTTGGACGGTATCGTCACTGCCAATGGAGAGGTTGGGATTAGTGGTTTACGGTCTACTCCGCATATAAGTCCAGTCAGGCGTTGAACGGGGGGCCTAGAGACAGCAGCCGGTTTATACTGGTATTGTTGTAAACAATTTCAATTTCAATTCCACTTGTGCTGGCGCCCGCCGGCGGCGCAGCGGCGGCGGCCCCGGACGGGGTGGCGCTCGCATGCCCGTCGGCACTCAGCCCCACCTTCTCGTGTTGGGCGCTTGTAACCCTATAGCCGTGCTAGGCCTTGCACGGCTGGGGGCTAGGCGAGGTGAAATCCGGCGGATGCGATCCGCGGATCAGCGGCTGTCGGAAAGGCTTTTAAAAGCTACGGAGGGCTTTTTGAAATACTGTATGTGCACCAACATCAAGATCCCCCGCTCGGCTGATTAATATTTCTTTTCTAGGCTAGATACTCCTCGAATACTCTCATGTCCACGGGCGGGACCTATGCCCGATGAAGTTTTTTGCGGCGAGGAGGGCACGGGCACATATGAGTTGGTGGCGAGCGTTGAAGTTGGCCGCGGACAACCGGTAAACATCGCCAAGGCTGGGCGTTCTCTGGCAGTTGACCAACCATGTGAGTCTCGAGTCTCCCCTGAGATAGAGGCGAGAACAACGACTAAGTAACCGAGTTGACACTTTTTCGACTGAGCTATCTCAACTGCGTGACCACGTCGACAACGGTTTCAGACATTTTGAAGGACGAGTGAACAGAAGCCGAGAAACGGAGAATTTTCTTCGAGGAGAACAATTGAGATCGGAGAGGACGCGAGAGATGCCAAGCATGATGCCGAACGATGTCAAACCAGCCAAGATCAAGAGCATCGCTACGACTAACATCGACGAACTGAGAAACTGGTTCCGACATGCACGAGGGTATCTACGGTATCACAGCGTTAACCCTGAAGAGCAAAGAGGAGTGTACTGGGTATCTGGCTTTCTGGAAGGACCACTATCGAAGTGGTGGTACTCCCAAGTTGCGCAGACTGGAGATGAAGTCGGTGGAGGATTTTCCGGAGTTTCTGAGATGGAGAAATCCTTAATTCAGGAATTCTGCGGAAGAACACCGGCGGAACAAGCGAGATTGAATTTGGACAAAGCGAGACAGAAAACCACGGTCCTGAAGTACGCGAACTATTTTCGAGAACAATTATTGGAGCTTCCTCACCGTCACGAAGAAGATAACGTACATGATTTCCAGCGCGGTTTGAGACCCTCGATTCATAAGGAGGTTGCCCTGAAAAACCCTAAGACCCTACACGAGGCGATTCAAGCAGCTCTGCGAGCGGAGGCAGCGGAGACCAAGATTGAGACGACCCAACGCTCGACAGGCCGACTGAACGCCATCGAAGAAGACAGCGACTTTTCAGAGGCAGTGGAGGAGATCGACAGTGAGTCGGAGGAAGATTCGCATGGCGCGACCGAAGAAAAGCCGCGGGAGCTGTACGAGATTAGACGCCTCACTCAAGAGGAGGTCGACAGATTTAAGAAGGAGGGCAAGTGCTTCATTTGCCACAAGAAGGGACACATCGCTATCGACTGCCCAGACAGAAAGAACAAGAAGAATGACAGAACGAGGAAATCCCGGCCGGGAAAGTGAGACCTGAGTCGGCAGCTCGCGGCAAGCTGCAGGATGAGGTTTCGTCTCCTACAGCGACTCAGGAAGAGACCAGAACAGAAGAAGTACGAGACCCGTTACCTCAAACGACATTGAGGCCAGTCTTTAGGAGCAAGGACTTTAGCGACTGGATGATGAATAGGGAGTATTTCCTGAAGTACTCTCAGACCTACGGACCTTTCGACTTAGATGGAGCTAGCGATAATGACGGCCTTAATTCTCAAGTGGCGGAGGATTTTTGCTGTCCGGCGCGCCCGTTTCAGGAGAGAGATTTACAGAAGTACCGGAGAATTTGGCTAAATGCGCCATTTAATGAATTGGAAGATTTTTTGGGCCATTATTTGCGGAGTAAACTGCTTCATCCCCATCTGCGAGCGGTTATAGTGGTTCCAAAATGGAGGGCAAAACCATGGTTCAAGCTGCTGCGAAATTTCCGACTTGTCGACGAGCTGGCGGCGAAAGAACATGTGTTTACCTGCCCCACGAACGATGGAATAGAAGGAAGAAGGCAAGATGTTGGACCGACAAGATGGACGACGCAAGTCTACGTCGACGACACCGATCGAGTTCGATTTCTGCCTCAGAATCTACAGAATCCCCCGAAGACCTACTGGACTCACTCGACGACTCTTGTTACCGATGGCCGACGAGTGTTACTAGCGAAAGAGGACACTGGCATGGTCTGGTTTCCTGGTGGCAAACAGGAGATTGAAGACGCGACCCCGGAATACACAGCAGTGCGAGCTCTTACGGAGACAACTGGATTTAAGGTGAGCGAAACAAATTTACGCCTTTTAGGGACGGAGTCTTCCGGACAAAATAAGCACTACGTGTATATCGCTCGCGTTCGACCCGGATCGATACCGGACGCTACGTCAACTTCTTCGGCAGTATGGGCTACCTGGAAGGAATTAATTTCGGCACGGCGTACGGGTTATCTAGTCTGTGGAGAACAGCAGTTCCCTCTTCGTTACGAGACTTTTGGGAAACCGATCGACGGGTGGATGAACAAGAACGTCCGACTAGAAGACAGTGTTCCTGCGACGCTACATGTATCCACAACCCAGTCTGGAACAAGTCTGTTAGTGTTGGGAGGCACCTTACGCGGACATCGATGCCGTATTTTGGTTGACTCTGGCGCTTCGGAAAATTTCTGCAAGGCTGAGTGGGTACGGGAGCATCACATCCCGACGGTTACTGGAGAGAAATACCGGATAAAATTGGCAGATGGTAGTACAACTACGACTCGCCAGCGACTACGGAATGAAGTGCTCACAGTAGGGACCCTGGACATACGTCTGGACGCAATTACGACAGAACTGGATAAATTCGACATCATCCTCGGTCAACCTTGGTTACAAGCCGTCAACCCGGATATAGATTGGTCTACTAAAACGATTCGCGACCGTAAAACTGGCGAAGCTATGGTGTCTGGCGACGAGTACACCGTACCTGTGACAGTACATCACTTGGAGGCGGATGCGATGGCAAAGCTGCTTAGACAACAACCAGCAGACCTCTTCGTGATTGGACTACGAGAAGTACAGGACGCGGTCGACGACATCAACACTGATCAACAACCTGAGTGGACGACTTCGTTACGAGATTCCCTGAATGAGTTTACGGACATTATCAAGGAGCCTGACGGTCTACCGCCAACTCGCGAGTGTGACTTTGAAATTAATTTGGAGTGCGATGAACCACCCAAGGAGCGAACGTACCGTATGTCACCAGCAGAACTCCGGGAGGTTCAAGTACAGTTGCAAGACTTACTCGCAAAAGGCTGGATTCGTCCGTCTAAATCCCCGTACGGTGCCCCGATTTTATTTGTACGCAAGAAGGATGGTACCATGCGTATGTGCGTAGACTACCGGAAACTCAACGACCTCACGAGGAAAGACCGAACACCGTTACCCCGGATTGATGAGTTACTCGACTCGCTATATGGGGCTCACTATTTCAGCACGCTGGACCTGTATAAAGGCTATCATCAAGTTCGAGTCAAGGAGCGCGACATACATAAGACAGCATTCCGAACTCATTACGGATTGTTCGAATACTGCGTTCTACCCTTTGGACTTTGTAATGCCCCAGCTGGATTCCAAGCGATGATGAATCGAGTTTTGGCCCCGTATCTTGGCAAGTTCTGCGTGGTATATCTGGACGACGTGTTGATCTACAGTAAGACGGCCGACGAACACCTCGAGCATATTCGACTCGTGTTACGAGAGCTGCAGCGACACCAGTTGCATATCAAACTCTCTAAGTGTTACTTCGGACGATCGAGCGTCAATTTTCTTGGGCATGTGGTGGAAGCTGGACAGATCCGAATGGACCCCGACAAGGTTGAGGCAGTACAGAATTGGCCCCGACCGAAATCTGTGACTGAAGTACGTGGATTTCTGGGACTTGCTGGATATTACCGGAGGTTTATCAACCAATTCGCAACCCTAGCAACCCCATTAACGGACCTGACCAAGAAGACACCGGAATTTCGCTGGACTCCTCAAGCCGAGTCAGCATTCGAGCAAATTAAAGACGCGATGGTACGTGCACCAGTACTGGTAATTCCTGACACTTCTCCTAATGCAAGGTACACACTGTACACAGATGCTTCTGGATTTGCAGTAGGAGCTGTGTTGTTACAAGACCAAGGTATTGGATTACAACCTGTTGCGTACCATGCTCGAAGGATGAACAAGCATGAGGTACACTATCCTGTCCACGAACAAGAGCTACTGGCAGTTCGCGACGCTCTACTGAAGTTCCGTTGCTACTTAGATGGCGCGGCGGGATTTACAGTAATTACGGACCACGACACGTTGCGACACTTCTTTCGGCAGCGCGATTTGTCTACTCGACAGGTGCGATGGCTTCAAGTTCTAGCACCTTACCAGCGACAGATGGACATCGTATACAAGAAGGGAGCAGTCAACCAGGCAGACGCTCTGTCTCGCCGACCTGACCTGAAGGACTCATTACAGAAGCTGCAACTGTTACGCGATTGGACCAACGACGAAGCAGAATGCGAGTTACACGCGCAGATTTTTTCCCTGGAATCCCGGTTACATCCTGACTCTGGACTTCATGCGGAAATCAAAAGCGCTTACGATTCGGACAAATATCTGCTTACCCGGAAATCTCTGCCTACCTGGCTGGTACGTCAATCTAATGGACTCTTGTACGCCTACGGAACAAGACTGTATGTTCCGAACGTCTCTACATTGCGATCAAGAGTACTGTACGAACTACACGACGCACCGACCGCGGGACACCCTGGTATTATTCGACTATTGGCAGCAGTAACCCGGACGTTTTGGTGGCCTAACATGAAGCGGACAGTACAACACTATGTACGCAGCTGTGTTACCTGTCAACGCAACAAGGCAGCGCGACACAAGCCTTATGGACTCCTTCAATCGCATGAGGTACCGACCAGGCCCTTTGAGCATGTATCGCTTGACCTGATTACGGACCTTCCTGAGTGCGATGGGTATGATGCTGTGGTGGTATTCGTCTGTATGCTTACGAAACGGACGATTGTCGAGCCAATTACGAAAACGATTACAGCGGAACAATTAGCAAAAATTATGCACCGCGCTGTTTTTCGGCATTTTGGCTTACCACGGAAATTAATATCCGATCGAGATCCCCGGTTTATGAGCGACTTCTGGCAAACCCTATTTAGGGCTGTTGGCACCAAGCTTAATATCTCTACGAGCTATCACCCCCAGACAGATGGCCAAACTGAACGAGTAAACCAGACATGGGAGCAAGTCATACGATGCTATGTGCACCCCTTGCACGACGACTGGGTTCAACACCTTACCAACGTGGAGTTCGCGATCAACGCAGCGGTTTCTACGTCAACGACTATGTCTCCATTTAAGGCGACGCTAGGATTTGAGCCGACATCTCCAACGACGGCTACATTTGAAGATAACGAGCCTAGCCGTACTTTACCGGAGCAAGTGAAGATTCTGGTCGAGATGCACAGATTTGCCCACGACTGCGTCAAAGCAGCCCAGGCACACATGCAAGACGCTGCAAATCGGCACCGGTTACCAGTACCTTTTACAGTTGGCGACAAGGTTAAGCTCAAGGCGACAAATCTACGGTTTGTACAACAGCCATGTTCTAAACTACGCGACCGCTACATTGGACCGTTTCTCATTACGGAGGAAGTTTCCCCGGTTGCATTTCGGCTTAAGCTACCCCCTGGAGTACGGATTCACGATGTTGTACATGCCAGTCTACTGGAAAAATGGAATTCAGAACCAGAACAGGCCAACAGTGCGCAGCCAATTCCAATTGTGCACGATGCGAAGCGATTTGAAGTCGACAAAATACTCGACGTGGCTTTTAACTCCAATGGCACGGGACTTTTGTTTAAGGTCCGCTGGGCAGCACCGTTCAACGTACCTAGCGAGGACACTTGGGAACCCATGCGAGGAGTCAACCACTTAAGCATCTTTTCCGAATTTCTTCGAACGGATGTTTATCGAGAATTTTCTGGCACCCCTGACTTTGTCAGATTTCGCAATCGCTGGCCTGCAAGAACCCCCAAAAAACCAAGACCCTGAGTATTGCACAGCGAGGACGCTGGTGCTTAAGGAGGGGAGAGTGTCATATCCTAGCCATTTAGCTAAGTGCTAGTATCTGACATTATTTATTTCCTCTAAATGGTACCTGTATCTTAGCGATATTCAGTGACTCTTTTATTGTCATCACGGCAGTACAACTGTATTGCCGTATTTTCCCTCGACAGTACAGAGTTACTAGCAGTATCTCTTCTAGATAGTTCTTTTCTAGATAGTTCTAAGAGCTTGTGTGATAAGGTTAGATAGACGGTACGGGTAACCTGAGTTAACCTGTATCACTAGTAATAGTTTGGTTTAGTTAGCAGACAGCACAAGCTACAGGTTCTAAGGCTGTTTCTAGAACACCTGAGGTGTGGATATTTAAGACGGGGACTTACTGGTAGAGGTGAGAGACCGATACAGAATAGAATCACGCCACACCCAGATTGTAAGAAACCCTGTTCCTAAGACAATCTTACTAATTCTCTGTACGCTGTATAATTAGATCCAGAGATTAGGTTCTACTATTAGCCTAAGGTTGCCAACTTAGCCTAACCAAAGTAGCACCTCACAGTAGAGGTAGGTGCCGACGGGCATGCGAGCGCACCCCCCTCCCGGGCCGCCGCCGCTGCGCCGCCGGCGGGCGCTTGGCGTGAGCATTTACTCGAAGCGACCCCCTGTTGAGTGAGTCGTGGGTCGTGGTGAGCAGGTAGTGGTCGGGGATGAACTGCTTGGTGGATTATCTGGTGGATAGGCGGGTGTGTCGCACTCAATGACATGGAAGAGGGGAAGAGGTTGAATATTTGGGCGCCCGCCGGCGGCGCAGCGGCGGCGGCCCCGGAGGGGGGTGCGCTCGCAGGCCCGTCGGCATCCCCTCACCTTCCCGTGGTGGGCGCTGGAAACCCCGTAGCCGTGCCAGGCCTGGCACGGTAGGGAGCTAAGAGGGCCGACAGCTCGATCCGTGGGATCAGCAGCTGTCGGGAAAGCCCTGTACAGAGGGCTTTTGAATAAATAATTTCTGTGCACTACCGGCGCCAAGATCTCCCGCTCGGCCCGTCCGATATATTTTTTCGCTAACAGATACCCCTAGATACAGGCTTACTTTTTAGGAGTGGGGCCTGTACAACGGCGGCGTTTGATGGCGAGGAGGGTACGGCCGGATCAGCGGTGGGAGGCGGGTGTTGGAGCTGGTGGTGGCCAGCCGGGAAGCAGCGCCAGGAAAGGGCGCTCGCTAGCTGTCGACCAGCCCTGTGCCGGTCGAACCTTACCGAGGGGTGAGGCAAGACATGACACATGACGGTGGCGAGTCGCAGACGGAGGAGCGGCTACAGGAGGCGGCGGCGATCCTCAGGATCAGCCGCCGCCGGAAAGCCCTGTACGGAGGGCTTTTTTGGATACTAAAAATAATGTCCGTACCCGGCGTCGAGCTAGTTGGGGAGCAGCACCAGGGCAGGGCGCTCACTAGCGCGTCGCTACGTCGTCCAGCGTCATCTCCTGGGGGGAGGAGTCAGCTGGGACGGCCAGGAGGACAGTCGCGTTGGGAGGAGCGACACGATGTGGCGGCGACGACCCTTTGGGTCGGCGCCGCCGGAAAACCCGGCACAGAGGTTTAGGGTTTTGTTTAATTCCGGGCGCCCGCGGCCCGCCGGATCCGGCTACGGTGACTTGCCCCCCCCCCTCTTCGACACCCACTACCCCGACAGACCTCACTACTCATATGGGTCCTTGAGCGTGGGCCCGGGTGAGCGCGGAGGCCCCCGCTCAAGAAAAGGCTGCTCGGTGGACGCGCGATCAGAGGGGGGAGGGTACGGCCACAGGCCGGAAAACCGACAGGTACCCGGGTACCAGACAGAGAAAAAACCGGGGAAATGAGCGGAGAAAATTCAGGCGCGGAGGCAGGAGCGCTAGTTTTTTCTATGTCTGTGTGTCTAGGTCCCCCCCACCTGTCCTCGAGGTGATGGGGGACCTCGACACGGAGGACCGCCGCGTCGGTGGACGCGGCAAGACCTTGGGGCGGGGTTTACGGAATGGAGCGGCGGGATCGACGAGCGACCGCGCGAGGAGGGGTTTTTTGCCAGCCTTTCCCCTCCTACCTTCGGCAAGACCGAAGTCACGCGGGAGCTAGATTAGGCTGGCCCGTCGTCCCTCCCGAACGCCCACCGGCCTAGGCCGGTCGACACCCCGGTTCGGCGGGAGCGGGCCGTGCATCGCGAAGGTCGAGCAGCAGTTTAGTTTTGCATTTCTCGACAAGTGGATTTATTTTTCGATCTGTTTTTCTTGATTACAAAATTATTACCTGTTACTGCCATTGGAGAGGTTGGGATCAGTGGTTAACGGTCTACCTCACGCTTTTAAGTCCTGTATGGCATAGCAAAAGGGGGGGCCCAGAGACAGCAGCCGGTTCTTACTGGTATTGTTGTAAACAATTTCAATTTCGATTTCAATTTCAATTTGAATATTTGTCCTAGTAGTGTCCATTGGGATAGCATGAGTTGAGGTCGCCGGGCTGGGACCGGGGCGAAGCATCTTACCATTGGCGTGTCGGGAAAGGAGGCCTTCCGCAGCGTGCAGTTGCGCGAATTCATGTTGGAGGAGTTCCCCGGTTTCTGGGGTCACCGATCTAATAGTGGCCCTAAGAGAGGGGAGCTGCCACGTGAGTGAGCTCGGCTGTGCTGTGGCCTAAGCTGTGGAGCTGCCATGTGAGTGAGCTCGGGGGGTAGTTGCTGTCGATGCTCATGGGTGACGATTTGCCAATCGGTTGTCACATCGTTTATAGTTGAGAGGCGAGCGCTAGCCGTAGAGTGTTGTCTTCCTCTGTAGCCACGATTGTGTTGCCAAGATTATGCATGGGAGTTGCGACAGCTCCGAGTGGGCTATGTTGGATAGGCCGTAGTTGGAGAGGTCGGTGATTACCACATGCACTACTAGCGTGATGATTAGCTCGCATGTGGCGTAGCGGGCTATGGACAAGTTCTAGCTTGTTGCTAGCATGGGATAGGAAGGTAGCTCGGGCGTTGGGGGAGGAAAGACGGGTCGAGCCCCCCAACACGCTTGAGCCGTGTTCGTCGAGAGGAAAGAAGGCAAAGACGATGTTTTGTCTTTCAATTGAAAATGACATTGTTTACAACAATACCGAGTTAACGGTTGCTATCCCTAGACGGTCCCTTAATCAGCCTAAAATGGACTATGAGGATTAGGGATTACGCCGTGAGTCACCTCATCCATCCTCTCCCAATGTGCAACGTCCTATTTGGCAGCACAACACTGTCAAATTCAAACAATTCGCAGGCTTTTATTTGTTTGTATTTTTGTCTACGTGCTATTATGAAAATGAATGTGTCGCTAGTCCCCACGATACGCGGCGTGCTCCAGCCGTAACGAAGGCATTGTTCAGCCGAGCTTGTGAGCTTGCGTTGGTCGAGTAGTCGGCCCGGCCTGACCTATGTTGTTATGCGATTCCGGTCGTGCCGGCGTTGGGGGGGAAAGGTAAGCAAATCCCCCGTCGCACAAGTAATCGACGGTCTCGACTCAATCCACGCACACCCTCGTTCAAGGTAAGCGCTACTCCTCCCATCGGAGCTCTCCTCTTGGCCTAGGTTGCTCTTCCCCTTCATGGGGTAGGAAGGAAGCGAAATCCGTAGTTGAAGGTTGTGCCCGGCTGGCGCTCCCCCTAGCTCCCAACCGTGCCAGGCATGGCACGGCAATCGGGTTACCACCGCCCACCACAAGGAGGTGGGGGTGGGTGCCGACGGGCCTGTGGGGGAACCCCCCTCCCAAGCCGCCGGCGCTGCGCCGCCGGCAGGCGCCTTTTGTTTTTCACTAGAAGCGTGAAGGAGGCAAAGACGATATTGTGGTTTTTTGTAGCAACGTGAAGATGACGGGGTCGCTATGCCTTGGGGGGGCGACCGTTGGAGGCCTAAACAACGCTCGCAATGGCTTGCGATTGATCTCGGCCGTGGTATGGGGAACGGGTGTTTTTGGGGTGATTTCTTCGTCCTCCAGCGTGGGTTTCGGGATACGGTAGGCCCGCGAGAAATTGGGGTCAAATGGATACGGCATTAAGTGAACGGTTACTTTCTTGAGGGAGGTTAAGTCGCGCGGCGCGGGGCGGCGCGGCGATTCTCTTTGCCCATACCCCTCGTCACCTCGAGGAGAGGTGGGGAGGGGGAGGGGGAGGGAGGCTAGACGCACATACTAGGAAGATTAGAGCTCTTCCCTATTGAACCATGCAAACACACTTAGTGTGGAAGATAACGTACGCAAACGTAGTTACAGTCACAGTCCCGCAAACGGAACAGTTAAGGCGACAACCAGCCTACAGGCGTGGTGTCGGGACAACAGAAGTGTGAGAGCTGTAGCCTAGCGACAGCTCTGTACCGAGTCAAACAGTTTATCGGTATGTCCGATCTAGACATGTACTAATCATATCTAGAGTAGCTTACAGTAGCTATCTGCAACTAATACGTATGCGGTATTACTTACAACACTCCCCCTGAAGGTAGCTACGGGATGAAGCGTTGCATTGGGTCTTGTCCTCCAAGGATCGCACTTCGGTGTCGTGCTAGTGCAGGTCCTGGGAGGGGTTTGGTGAGCATGTCAGCCACCATCTGGTCAGTGGGGAGGTACCTCAACTTGATGGTCCCTTGCTCCACGTGGTCTTTGAGAAAGTGCCACTTCAGGCCGATGTGTTTAGTCTTCTCGCTGACCAAGGCATTCTGGGAGTATGCAATGGCGCTTTGGTTGTCCTCCCAGATGGTGGTGGTTTCGGTGATGGGGGAGTCGAAGATTTCCCCCAGGAGTTGTCGGAGGTGGAGTCCCTCCTTGGTGGCGTCAGCCGCAGAGTAGTACTCGGCTTCACACGTGGATTGAGCCACACAAGTCTGTTGTTTGGACTTGTAACTGATTGGCCCGCGTCCGAGGGTGAAGAGATAGCCCGAGCGAGACTTGCGGGTGCTGCTGTCGTTGGCCCAATCAGCGTCGGCAAAGCCTGTG
This sequence comes from Tetraselmis chui, assembly GCA_026401115.1. Taxonomy (NCBI): domain Eukaryota; kingdom Viridiplantae; phylum Chlorophyta; class Chlorodendrophyceae; order Chlorodendrales; family Chlorodendraceae; genus Tetraselmis; species Tetraselmis chui. The sequence continues at coordinate 54,032 of JAPMLY010001419.1, forward strand.
AGTTGGAGACTGTGGTCCATGCCCCCCCCCAACGTCAGGCGCATGTTGATGGTGCCATGGAGGTAGCGGAGGACCTTTTTCAGAGCCTGCAAGTGTGCCTCGGTGGGCGAGGCTTGGGCAGAGCCGAGGATGCTCAATGCCGTGGAGACATCGGGGCGTGTACAAACGGCGGCGTACTGAAGGCTGCCCAGGAGGCTTGGGTAGACGTCCTTGGCCACTCCTGTGAGAGAAGGCGAGTTCAAGTGTGTAAGGCCGGCGAGGAAGCCTGGGTCCATCGGAAGGGACGACGGCTTAGAGTCAGACATGCCGTACTTGGCGAGGATGTCGCGCAGGTACTTGGACTGGTCCAGCGAGATTGTGCGCGTGGAGCGATCGCGGGTAATGTGCATGCCGAGGAGTTGGGAGAGGTCGCCTAGGTCCTTGATTTTGAACCGTGCTCCGAGTTGGGCTTTGAACGATGCGAGCCAGGTGGCATCATTGCAGGCCGCGGGAATGTCATCGACGTACAGGGCGATCATGGCGAAGACGTGGCCGGCGCGGTAGATGTAGATGCACGGGTCGGAAACGCATTGTTGCCATCCATGGTCGACGAGCCACGCACGAAGTAGCATGTTGAACTCGCGGGGGGACTGCTTAAGGCCGTAGAGGCAACGCTTGAGGTGACAAACCTTGGACGTTCCATCGGTGAAGCCGAGGGGCTGGCGGATGTACACATCCTCCCGGATGGGGGCGTAGAGAAACGCTGTGTCGATGTCAAGTTGGCAGAGTTCAAGGTCGCGGGCGGCTGCAATGGTTAGGAAGAGACGCAGGCTGGCCATGCGGATGACCGGGGAGAAGGTCTCCGTGTAGTCCAGTCCAGCGCGTTGACTGCACCCCTTGGCGACGAACCGCGCTTTGAAGCGGGAGACGTCGCCGGCTGTATCCGACTTGACTTTAAAGATCCACATGCTGTTAACGACCATGCGGCCGGGGGGGAGGTCCACAAGGTCCCACGTGCCGTTGCTGATGAGGGAGGAATACTCCTGTTGCATAGCGGCTTGCCATTGGGGGGCTTGGGCGCTGTCCAGCGCAGCTCGGTAGGATTTTGGTTCCACACACTCTCGGGCGGAGAGGAGGGCGACGGCAGTAGGGGACGTGCCGGCAGGTGTGTGTGGGGGACCAGTGACAAGGTCGGGGACGTGAGGGTGCTCAAAGATGTCCTCTTGAGCTTTTCCTTGTTCAGGATCACAACACGCCGTGACGAGTGTGGGTGGGTAGTCGGACAGGTGGGCAACCATATCGCCGTAGCGAATGGGGTGGGAGCGGAGCCGAGCATGGCGAGGGGTTGGCGGGGGGGGTAGGGGTGTGGGTGATGTGAGGTCAATGGGGTGGGATAGGGGTGAGTCTGCGGGGACGTCGTCCGAAGAGTCGGTGATGGCCGAGTCGACGGAGGGTTGTGTGTCGAAGCCTGGGGTGTCTTCCTGAAAGACAACATGTACGGAAGTGGTGATGCGACGTGTTTCCGGATTGTAGACACGATACCCGGGTGCGTCAGGGGGATAGCCCACCATGACGCCGCGAAATGCTTTTTCACTGAGTTTCCGACGTTGTTTGTCGGGGACCTTGGCGAAAACGGCGCAGCCGAAGACGCGGAACTTGGAGGCGTTGGGCACTGACGACGTAAGGAGTGTGAGGGGGACGCCCCCATAGGTCCGACCGAGCGACTGTACGTGCGGTTGCGAAGGTACACAACTGTGCTGACAGCGCACGACCACATGGAGTTGGGAACGGCCATGTTGTGGAGCATCGCCGATGCATTGTCCCGGATGGTGCGCCAGGGACGTTCGGCCTTGCCGAGCATGTGGTGGGCGTATGGGGCAGAGAACTGTACCCCGACGCCGAGGTGTGCGCACATCTGGCGAGTGACAGCAGCTTCAAACACAGAGTCAGAGTCAAATTTGAGGACCGGTGCGAACGCGCCCGTCTGGGAGTGATGGCGGGCATGCAGGTGTTTGATGTCCAAGAGGATGGTTTCCAATTCCGAACATGCGTCGTCTTTAGACTTAAGGAACCGCACCCACATGTAGTTGGTGTGGTGGTCGATGACGAGCAAGCAGTAGCGGAGGCCATGTGGGGAGGGGACATTGACCGGGCCCCAGAGGTCAGCGGACAGGTTGAGGAGGGGGTGGGATGGCTTCGCGCAAGCGGCTGTGTTGCGTGGTGCAGCTGTGGCTTTGTGAAGGAGACAAGAGTCGCACGAAACTTTGGTTACAGCGCTAGTTAACACAGGGCTAGTCGGGACACCGTGAGTGTGTTGGGCCTGAAGGCTTTGCATGTTGAGGTGGCCATATCGACGGTGCCATAGGACGGGATCACACTGGGCAGTAAGGGCAACCTGAGGTGAGGGGTCAAGTGCCGGCGGGGCGGATGGGCTGGAAGGGAGGGCCGGCTGGTGGGGAAGGAGGTAGAGACCGTTTCCGGACGGTTCTAGCATACCCATGCCTGTGGGTACCAAAAGCAAACCAGTGTCAGAGTTGGAGGGGAATATGAATTCACAACCGCTGTGAGTTTGCATCCAGCTGACACTAAGGAGTCTGCCGATACGCTGTGCTGAACGAGATGATAGGTCAGGGGTGTAGAGTGCATACACAGTGCGGTGAATTAGCTGGCCAGAGGCAAGTCTGACAGAAAGTCGCACTGAGCCACTGCCCTTAACGTCAACGCCGACACCGCCCACGCGAGAGGGAGTGGAGGGGGGCGTGAATTTCACGAAGTCATCTCGGAACGCAGTGAGGTTAATCGAGCAGGCGGAATCAACGACCCAAAACTTTGACAGATTACGACCCGGGGCGAGGGAAGAGGAGAATGCCACAGAGCTGAATGGGACACTCACCTCGTCGTCAGCGTCGTCATCAACGCAGTCTGCGAAGGTGGGTAGGCAATCGGTGTCATCGGCGGGGGCGTCGTCGGCAGGGACGTCGCTCAGCAGCGCAGCGTGAGCAGAGGGGGTGCCGTCGGCGGCGCCGTACTTCTGGACTGTCAGCCTACGCTTGGCAAGATTCCACTTAAGAATAGCGTCATCAGTGGCATTGCACGCGGACATGAGATGGTGGAGGCTGCCACAAACGCCACACTTGTTGGGTCGTTGGCCGCGAGGGTTACGGTGTGGTGGGCCTCGACCGCTGTGCGAGCCGCGGCCCGCAGCGACGAACGCGGAGATGGGAGGAGGTGATATGTCCGGAGCGGTTGCGTCCGGAGCAGGGTTGTCTTCCATGTTGTGCGCAAGGTGTAGAATGCTCGCCATAACTTCATCAGCCGACATGATGTAGTCCGTGTCGAAGGCGTTGATGACGCATTGCTTCGCCTGACCGTGTGGGCCGCTGCTAGAAATGCCGCGCAGCATGAGGAGACCGAGGTGGTGGGGGTGGATGGCAACGGAGCCATCAGCCAACTGGCATGTGTCGTTGTACTCGTCAAAGGTCTGGCGCATGTAGTGGACATAGTCACTGAGTGACTGACCGGGGCGCTGTCTGACCGTGAGATTGTCCAAGAGGGACAAGGAGCGAGCAAAAGACCGACAGTCAAGGCGTTCACAAAGGATGTCCCACGCGGCAGCGGCGCAGTCTGGGCGTGCTGGAGAAACGCATTTCATGGCTTGGTCAGCGCGCTTATTCGCGCTGGCTGCATGGAGGAGCAGCGTGTAGGCGTAGTGTTGCGCTTGTTCGTCGAGCCAGACGCCGGAGTCGCGGATGGCCAGCTGAGGAATGAGGTATGCGGCCTTGATGGAGAGGAAATTAAGGAAGGTCCTCTTCCATTGCTTAAAGTCCGTGGTCGGGCACATGACGGGGACCGACATCTTCATGGACCGGTTGAGGGCGTCCTTGTCGAAGCCGGGGGCTTCGTGTGCCGCCCGGTTGATGACCACCGGGTCGATAGTGGGGCGACGACGGCCCCGGGGGTTGGGGTCGCCATGTTGGAGTGGGGGAGAGTGCCGGCCATGAAAGGGAGGAGGTGGGCCACCGGGAAAGGGAGAGCGGCCGGCCATGGGACGCGGCGGGCCGTACGAGTGCGGGTGGTCACGGTAGGGGGGGATAAGATGAGAGGGCGCCTCCGTGATATGGGGGCCGGGGTGGTGAAGGGCGTATCCGGCGTGGGGGAAGGGGGGAGGTGGTGGGAGGTGATCAACCCGGATGGCGTGACGCGAGGGGTCGTAGTGCGCCTCGGCACGCGCGGGCTCGCGGGGCGCATCGTGGCGGCGCTGTGCGACTGTGGGGTCGCTAACAGGGGCTGCAGCAGGAAAGAGTGTTTCTGCGTCCGGGGTTACGAAACCAGGCTGGGTATGGTCACTCAGGTGGAGGGTGTGACCGTCGTGGCTGTGCCGGACGGGTTCGAGTGGGGCATCGTGGCGGCGCTGAGCTACAGGGGGGTGCGGATTAGCACCCGCAGCAGCGACAGCACCCTCGGCCGACTGCGAGTCGATACGAGCAGTTAAGCTCGCCACTTGCGCAACGAGCAGCGCGAGAGTATCGGGGGGGTGATCGAGGGTGCTCTGGTGAGAGCCTGACTCAGGGGAATCAGCAGGTGAATCAGGCGGGTTTTTCTGCTCCATTTCGACAGAGGGAAAAAAAAGAAAGAGCTGAAGGAAAAAACAGGCAGCGGTAAAAACCGCTAGCCGGACTCGTGCCTAACAGCGGTATGCTAAGAGACGGCCTGATGCCCGCCGACCCCTCGGCCTGTAGCCCCGGGGTGTCTCAGAGCACCTTTTCTGTATCCTCCACCCAGTGTGGGGCACAAGTCGAGGCCAAGGCCAGGACAGGTGGAGCGCTGCGCCGGTGGCTGATGCGCGAGGCTAGTATAAAAATAAAAATAAAAGGTAAGCTACGGCTGGCGTGCGACCTGTGGATGCGTATTCACCCGACAGTGCACCCCCCCGTTCTCCAGCTTGGACCTGTGTGCACCCTGTCCACACACGACGAGTGCGTCGGTGTGGTTGGCTGGCTATCTCCGGCGGGTGGCTGGCTTAAGAGGGTGGTGGCGGGTTTTAAAAATCGCAGTTTATACTGGCGATACCGCCGACTACAGGTTGAAAGTACTAGGTGTCTATAGAAACTTGCCTTCTGCGGGAGAGCTGTCGATCGCAGCTCGCCGAACCAGGTTGTCGCGCGTGAGTGACGTGAGGCGGGGGCCCATAACCTATTGAACCATGCAAACACAGTTAGTGTGGAAGATAACGTACGCAAACGTAGTTACAGTCACAGTCCCGCAAACGGAACAGTTAAGGCGACAACCAGCCTACAGGCGTGGTGTCGGGACAACAGAAGTGTGAGAGCTGTAGCCTAGCGACAGCTCTGTACCGAGTCAAACAGTTTATCGGTATGTCCGATCTAGACATGTACTAATCATATCTAGAGTAGCTTACAGTAGCTATCTGCAACTAATACGTATGCGGTATTACTTACAACAGAGTGGTCTAAATTGTATATGGGTTAGCACGTGCTTGGATTTCTGTCAAGCACGGAGGTCAAGGCGTCTCGTCGTACATGGGAGAGTAAAATCGCATTACACGTATCTATGAACAAGGCTTGGAGAGCGATCGTAATTACGCGTCTCATGAGTAGGGATGAGACACTGAGTTGCACGCCGATGTCGATGCTGCTAATGGGTTCATTTCAGTTGATGATGTGCGTATGGAGGTGATGAGTACTTTAAGATTGTGGCATGTATGTGAAAATAATTTACTGCAATACCGAACTAACGGTTGCCGTCTCTTGGCGTGCATGAACAATCATCTAGGCCTCTTAGGTTTTGGGTTTACACCATGATCCACTTATTCCAACCTATTCGCTGGCAATAGCAACAATATATCAATCATACCATACAATGTCTATCGCTACAACTATACACACATGAAAATTGTTATGTCGCTATCTCCATGATACGCGGCCCGCTCCCCCCGCTCGAGGGCGATGATCAGCCAAGCTAGTCATCATGTGCTTATCGAGCTGGGCCTACTTGACCAATGCTCTTGTGCGACTTCGGTCATGCCGGAGTTGTAGGAGAAAGGCATGTAAAATCCCCTATCGCACAAGCCGTCGACGGTCTTGACTTGATCCGCGCACACCCTCGTCGGATATATATGCAAATCCTCTTGCGGCGCCCGCTGGGGGGCATCGGTGGCGGCCCCGGAGAGGGGTGCGCTCGCATGCCCGTCGGCACCCAACTGTACCTCCACGCGGTTGGCGCTGGTAACCCTGTAGCCGTGCCGTAAATGGCACGGTAGGGGGCTAAACGAGGTACCGGCAGCTACGATCCGCGCGAGCAACAAGTGTCGGAAAGCCATGTACGGGTTTTGGAAATTACAATATCCGTACACCGCCGGCACTAAAACCTCCCGCTCGGCTTGTCCGATATGTTTTTTTATCGACTTGATACTCTAAGATACTCACATGATAAGGAAGCGGGGGCAGAATTTGTGAAAAAAAAATGCGCAGAAGGTACGAGTGGATGAGCGGTAGGTGGAGGGTGTTGGAGCTAGCGGCGGACAGCCGGGAAGCGTCGCCGGGGAAGGGCGCTCGCTGCTTGCCGACTAACGTGCTGCGGTCGAGCCGACCCAAGGGGGAGCGGCACGACGCTAGCAGAGAGGAGGATTGTCGCGACGGGAGGAGCGGCGTGGTCCGGCGGCAGCGATCCTCATGATCACCCGCCGCCGAACAGCCAATGCGGTGGATTTTACGATATTGTTATTACTTCCGGGGCCCTAAGGATCTAGCAACGGTGACTATGCCCTACCCCACCGCCAGTCCGCCACCCACTATCGACATGCATACCTAATATTAAAGAGTGCGAGCCAAGGTCAACGCGGAGGTTCGCACTCGAAACAAGGGTGTTCGACTGACGCGCAATCAATGGATGGAGGGTACGGCCGTTGGCTAGTTTTCAAGACCGGTAACCGGGTAACAACATAAGAAAAGCCTAGGAAATGGCCGGGGGAACTTTTCAGCGCGGCGGCAGGAGCGCTAGCTTTTTCTTTGTGGTGGTCTTGGTCCCCCCCACACGCTCTTTAGGTGACGGGGGACCGCGACAAGGAGGAAAGACATGACGGGAGGAGCAGCTTCGACCTTGGGGCGGGGCTTGCGGGATGCGACGGCGGGATCGACGAGCGACCGCTTGAGGAAGGGGTTTTGTCTAGCTTTTCCCTTCCTTTTCCGGCAAGAATGAAGTCACGCGGGAGCTATATTAGACCGGCCCGTCGCCCCTCTCGAACGCCGATCGGCCTAGGCCGGTCGGCACCCCGGTTCGGTGGGAGCGGGCCGTGCATCGTGAAGGTCGAGCATCACTTTAGTTTTTCATTTCTTGGCGCCCGCCGGCGGCGCAACGGCGGCGGCCCCGGAGGGGGGTGCGCTCGCAGGCCCGTCGGCATCCCCTCACCTCCCCGTGGTGGGCGGTGGAAACCCCGTAGCCGTGCCAGGCCTGGCACGGTAGGGGGCTAAGAGGGCTGACAGCTCGATCCGCGGGATCAGCAGCTGTCGGGAAAGCCATGTACAAAGGGCTTAATAAAAAACAATTTCTGTGCAACACGGGCACCATGATCTCCCGCTCGGGCCGTCCGATATGTTTTTTCGCGATTAGATACTTATGAATACAGTCCTACTTCGAGAGGGTGAGGCCTTTACTACGGAAGCGTTTGAAGGCGAGGAGGGTACGGCTGGATCACAGGTGAGGGGCGGGTGTTGGAGCTTGTGGTGGCCAGCCGGGAAGCAGCGCCAGGAAGGGGCGCTCGCTAGCCGTCAACCAGCCCTGTGCCACTCGAACCTTCCTGGGGGGTGAGGCAAGAGAAGGCATAGGCCGGTGGCCGGCCGCAGGCGGAGGAGCGGCTATGTGAGGCCGCGGCGATCCTCGGGATCAGCCGCCGCCGGAAAGCCCTGTACGGAGGGCTTTTTCGGAAAACTAAACTAATGTCCGTACCCGGCGTCGAGTTAGTTGGGAAGCAACACCAGGGCGGCAAGGACGACGGTCGCGACAGAAGGAGCGACACGAGTTGGCGGCGACGACCCTCCGGGTCGGCGCCGCCGGAAAACCCCGTACGGAGGGTTTTGAACAATTTCCGCGCGCCCGCTACCCGCCGGATCCAACTACGGTGACCTGCCCCCCCCCCCCCCCCCCTCTTCGACACCCACTGCCCCGACAAACCTATTGACAAAGAGTGTGGGTCCGGGCGAGCGCGTAGGCCCCCGCTCAAAAGAGGCTCCTCGGCGGACGCGCGATCAAAGGGTAGGGTACAGTCAAAGGCCGGACTACCTGACAGGTACCCGGGTACCAGACAGAGAAAAACCGAGGAAATGAGAGTGGAAAATTCAGGCGCAGAGGCAGGAGCGCCCATTTTTTCTATGCATGTGTGTCTCGGTCCCCCCCACATGTCCTCGAGGTGACGGGGGATCTCGTCAAGGAGGACCGTCGCGTCGGTGGACGCGGCTACGACCTTGGGGCGGGGTTCACGGGATGCGGCGGCGGGATCGACGAGCGATCATGCGAGGAGGTTTTTTTTGCCACCCTTTCCCCTCCTACCTTCGGCAAGACCAAAGTCACGCGGGAGCTAGATTAGGTTGGCCCGTCGTCCCTCCCGAACGCCGACCGGCCTAGGCTGGTCGACACCTCGGTTCGGTGGGAGCGGGCCGTGCATCGTGAAGGTCGAGCAGCAGTTTAGTTTTGCAGTTCTCGACAAGTAGATTTATTTCTATATCTGTTTTTATTGATTACAAAATTAATACGCTGCTACTGCTTAGGCGGGGGAGCTGTGGCAATTGCTGCGATTGCTTACAGTTTTTTAACTTCCGAGGAACGTCGACACACAGTGAAGCTAGGTGTGTCGATATGTGTACCTGGTCGAAGAGACCCGGGCTAAACTCGCTTATAAGCCATGAATGGCTTGGTAGAGACGCGCGAGAGACACCAGTCGGTCCACTTTGCCGGCACATGTTGTAAACAATTTCAATTACAATTTTATTTTTTCATTTCTTGACAAGTGGCTTTTTGTGTAGATCTGCTTTTTCTTAACTACAAAATTAGTTCTGTTGTTACTCCTTAGGCGGGGGGACTATTGCAATTACTGGGGTCTCCTTACAAGCCTTTACCTCCGAGGAACGTCGGCACACATTGCCGATAGATGTGTCGATAGGTGTACGTGGTCGAAGAGTACCCGGGCCAATTCTTGCTCTTGTGTCCTAAGTTGTTGAGTAACTGATGGCCGTTGAACAGCAGCCGGTCCAAATTGTTGGTATTTTAGCAAATAATTTTCACTTTCATTTTCATACTCCTCTTGCCGCAATCGTCGTCCTAGCGTTGGCTTCCATTCCCTTTGGGGGGTTGGGAAGGAAAGTAAGGCCTTGGTTGCATACGATTTCCGGTTGGCGCTCATGTTCCCGCTCCGGATTTACTCATGTCCCCGCTCCATCGCCGTTTGTTTCCGACACGTGCTAGATTGCGTTGAGGCCGCCCGTACCCTCCCCAACGGTTTACGCTGCAATGTATGGGGCCGCCTTTACGAGTTGTGCTGACGCAAAAACCCCTCACACGTCGCCTTAGGTACTAATGTCTGTGGTTGGGTACCGACTACCTAAAAGAGCCATAGGGGTTGGTCGACAACATGGATCGGGTCGCCGTTCTCAAAAGATTAATGGTACGGATATTATAAGTGAAACCCCCCGTACCGGTTTTTCTGGTGGCAGACGATAATGAGGACCGCCGCCGCTAGACCGTGCCACTGTTCATGTTCCGACTCTCCTCCGGCATGCTTCGCGTCGTGCCTCACCCCGAAGGGAAGATCGACATCCACATTACTAGTCATCGTCCCGCGAGCGCTCTTCCCAAGCGTTGCTTCCCAAATGTCGGCCCTGTTGAAAGTAATACCGTATACGTATTAGTTGCAGATAGCTATTGTAAGCTACTCTAGATGTGATTAGTACATGTCTAGATCGGACATACCGATAAACTGTTTGACTCGGTACAGAGATGTCGCTAGGCTACAACTCTCACACTTCTGTTGTCCCGACACCACGCATGTAGGCTGGTTGTCGCCGTAAATGTTCCGTTTGCGGGACTGTGACTGTAACTACGTTTGCGTAAGTTATCTTCCACACTAACCGTGTTTGCATGGTTCAACAGGTTATGGGCCCCCGCCTCACGTCACGCGCGACAACCTGGTTCGGCGAGCTGCGATCGACAGCTCTCCCGCAGAAGGCAAGTTTCTCTAGACACCTAGTACTTTCAACTTGTAGTCGGCGGTATTGCCAGTATCAACTGCGATTTAAAACCCGCCACCACCCCTCTTAAGTCAGCCACGCGACGGCGATAGCCAGCCACCCACACCGACGCACTCGTCGTGTGTGGACAGGGTGCACACATGTCCAAGCTGGAGAACGGGGGGGCGCACCATCGGGTGAATACGCATCCACAGGTTGCACGCCAGCCGTAGCTTACCTTTTTATTTTTTTATTACCCTAGCGACTCAGCCACCAGCGCAGCGCTCCACCTGTCCTGGCCTTGGCCTCGACTTGTGCCCCACACTGGGTGGAGGATACAGAGAAGGTGCTCTGAGACACCCCGGGGCTATAGGCCGAAGGGTCGGCGGGCATCAGGCCGTCTCTTTGAAACCGCTATTAGGCACGAGTCCGGCTAGCGGTTTTTACCGCTGCCTGTTTTTTATTCAGCTCTTTCTTTTTCGCCCTCTGTCGAAATGGCGCCGAAAACTCCGCCTGTTTCACCTCCTGACTCCCCTGAGTCAGGCTCTCAACAGAGCAACCTCGATCCCCCCCCGGATACTCTAGCGCTGCTCGTTGCGCAAGTGGCGCGCATAACAGCTCGTCTCGACTCGCAGTCGGCCGAGGCTGCTGCTGTTGCTGCTGCGGGTGCTAATCCGCACCCCCCTGTCGCTCAGCGCCGCCACGATGCTCAGCTCGAACCCGTCCGGGACAGCCACGACGTGCACACCCTCCCCCTGCTTGACCTTCCCCAGCCTGGATACGTCCCCCCGGACGCAGAAACAGTCTTCGCTGCTGCTACTCCTGCAGCTCATGTTGGCGACCCCACAGTCGCACAGCGCCGTCACGATGCGCCCCGCGAGCCCTCGCGTGCCGATGCGCACTACGACCCCTCGCGTCACGCCCTCCAGGACGATCACCTCCCACCACCTCCCCCCTTTCCCCCCGCTGGATATGCCTTTCACCACCCCGGCCCTCACGTCCCGGAGGCGCCCTCTCACCTCGTCCCCCCCTACCGTGACCACCCGCACTCGTACGGCCCGCCGCGTCCCATGGCCGGCCGCTCTCCCTTTCCCGGTGGCCCACCTCCTCCCTTTCATGGCCGGCATTCTCCCCCAGTCCAACATGGCGACCCCGCCACCCGTGGCCGTCGTCGCCCCACTATTGACCCGGTGGTCATCAGCCGGGCGGCACACGAAGCCCCCGGCTTCGACAAGGACGCCCTCAACCGGTCCATGAAGATGTCGGTCCCCGTCATGGGCCCGACCACGGACTTTAAGCAATGGAAGAGGACCTTCCTTAATTTCCTCTCCATCAAGGCTGCATACCTCATTCCACAGCTGGCCATACGCGACTCCGGCGTTTGGCTCGACGAACCAGCACAGCACTACGCCTACACGCTGCTTCTCCATGCAGCCAGCGCGAATCAGCGCGCTGACCAAGCGATGAAATGCGTTTCTCCAGCCCGCCCTGACTGCGCCGCTGCCGCGTGGGACATCCTGTGTGAACGCCTCGACTGTCGGTCTTTTGCTCGCTCCTTGTCCCTCCTGGACAACTTGACGGTCAGACAACGCCCTGGTCAGGCACTCAGTGACTATGTCCACTACATGCGCCAGACCTTTGACGACTACAACGACACATGCCAATTGGTTGATGGCTCCGTTGCCATCCACCCCCACCACCTCGGTCTCCTCATGCTGCGCGGTATTTCCAGCAGCGGCCCACACGGTCAGGCGAAGCAATGCGTCATCAACGCCTTTGACACGGACTACATCATGTCGGCTGATGAAGTGATGGCCAGCATTCTCCACCTCGCGCACAACATGGACGACGACCCTGCCCCGGACACACCCGCTCCGGCCATATCACCCCCTCCCATCTCCGCGTTCGTCGCTGCGGGCCGCGGCTCGCACAGCGGTCGAGGCCCACCACACCGTAACCCTCGCGGCCATCGACCCAACAAGTGTGGCGTTTGTGGCAGCCTCAACCATCTCATGTCCGCCTGCACTGCCACGGATGACGCTATCCTTAAGTGGAATCTCGCCAAGCGTAGGATGACAGTCCAGAAGTACGGCGCCGCCGACGGCACCCCCTCTGCTCACGCTGCGCTGCTGAGCGACGTCCCTGCCGACGACGCCCCCGCCGATGACACCGACTGCCTACCCACCCTCGAGGACTGCGCTGATGACTACGATGACGACGAGGTGAGTGTCCCATTCAGCTCTGTGGCATTCTCCTCTTCCCTCGCCCCGGGTCGTAACCTGTCACAGTTTTGGGTCGTTGATTCCGCCTGCTCGATTAACCTCACCGCGTTCCGAGATGACTTCGTGAAATTCACGCCCCCCTCCGCTCCCTCTCGCGTGGGCGGTGTCGGCGTTGACGTTAAGGGCAGTGGCTCAGTGCGGATTTCTGTCAGACTTGCCTCTGGCCAGCTCATTCACCGCACTGTGTATGCACTCTACACCCCTGACCTATCATCTCGCTCCGCACAGCGTATCGGCAGACTACTTAGTGTCAGCTGGATGCAAACTCACAGCGGATGTGAATTCATCTTCCCCTCCAACTCTGACACTGGTTTGCTTTTGGTACCCACAGGCATGGGTGTGCTAGAACCGTCCGGAAACTGTGGCACCGTCGTTTTGGCCACCTCAACATGCACAGCCTTCAGGCCCAGCATAATCACGGTGTCCCGACTAGCCCTGTGTTACCTAGCGCTGTAACCAAAGTTTCTTGCGACTCTTGCTTACTTCACGAAGCCACAGCTGCACCACGCAACACAGCCGCTTGCGCGAAACCATCCCACCCCCTCCTCAACCTGTCCGCTGACCTATGGGGCCCGGTCAATGTCCCCTCCCCACATGGCCTCCGTTACTGCTTGCTCGTCATCGACCACCACACCAACTACATGTGGGTGCGGTTCCTTAAGTCTAAAGACGACGCATGTTCGGAATTGGAAACCGTCCTCTTGGACATCAAACACTTGCATGCCCGCCATCACTCCCAGACGGGCGCGTTCGCACCGGTCCTCAAGTTTGACTCCGACTCTGTGTTTGAAGCTTCTGTCACTCGCCGGATGTGCGCACACCTTGGCGTCGGGGTGCAGTTCTCTGCCCCATACGCCCACCACATGCTCGGCAAGGCCGAACGTCCCTGGCGCACTATCCCGGACAATGCATCGGCGATGCTCCACAACATGGCCGTTCCCAACTCCATGTGGTCGTGCGCTGTCAGCACTGTTGTGTACCTTCGCAACCGCACGTACAGTCGCTCGGTCGGACCTAATGGGGGCGCCCCCCTCACACTCCTTACGTCGTCGGTGCCCAACGCCTCCAAGTTCCGCGTCTTCGGCTGCGCCGTTTTCGCCAAGGTCCGCGACAAACAACGTCGGAAACTCAGTGAAAAAGCATTTCGCGGCGTCATGGTGGGCTATCCCCCTGACGCACCCGGGTATCGTGTCTACAATCCGGAAACGCGTCACATCACCACTTCCGTCCATGTTGTCTTTCAGGAAGACACCCCAAGCTTCGACACACAACCCTCCGTCGACTCGGCCATCACCGACTCTTCGGAAGACGTACCCGCAGACTCACCCCTATCCCACCCCATTGACCTCACATTACCCACACCCCTACCCCCCCCGGCAGCCCCTCGCCATGCTCGGCTCCGCTCCCACCCCATTCGCTACGGCGATATGGTTGCCCACTTGTCCGACTACCCACCGACCCTCGTAACGGCGTGTTGTGATCCTGAACAAGGCAAAGCTCAAGAGGACATATTTGAGCACCCTCACGTCCCTGACCTTGTCACGGGTCCTCCACACACACCTGCCGGCACGTCCCCTACTGCCGTCGCCCTCCTCTCCGCCCGAGAGTGCGTGGAACCAAAATCCTACCGGGCTGCGCTGGACAGCGCCAAAGCCCCCCAATGGCAAGCCGCTATGCAAGAGGAGTATTCCTCCCTCATCAGCAACGGCACGTGGGACCTTGTGGACCTCCCCCCAGGCCGCATGGTCGTTAACATCATGTGGATCTTCAAAGTCAAGTCGGATACAGCCGGCGACGTCTCCCGCTTCAAAGCGCGGTTCGTCGCCAAGGGGTGCAGTCAACGCGCTGGACTGGACTACACGGAGACCTTCTCCCCGGTCATCCGCATGGCCAGCCCGCGTCTCTTCCTAACCATCGCAGCCGCCCGCGACCTTGAACTCTGCCATCTTGACATCGACACAGCGTTTCTCTACGCCCCCATCCGGGAGGATGTGTACATCCGCCAGCCCCTCGGCTTCACCGATGGAACGTCCAAGGTTTGTCACCTCAAGCGCTGCCTCTACGGCCTTAAGCAGTCCCCCCGCGAGTTCAACATGCTACTTCGTGCATGGCTCGTCGACCATGGATGGCAACAATGCGTCTCCGACCCGTGCATCTACATCTTTCGCACCGGCCACGTCTTCGCCATGATCGCCATGTACGTCGATGACATTCCCGCGGCCTGCAATGATGCCACTTGGCTCGCATCGTTCAAAGCCCAACTTGGAGCACGGTTCAAGATCAAGGACCCAGGCGACCTCTCCCAACTTCTCGGCATGCACATTACCCGCGATCGCTCCACGCGCACAATCTCGCTGGACCAGTCCAAGTACCTGCGCGACATCCTCGCCAAGTACGGCATGTCCGACTCTAAGCCGTCGTCACTTCCGATGGACCCGGGCTTTCTCGCCGGCCTTGCACACTTGAATTCGCCCTCTCTCACAGGAGTGGCCAAGGACGTCTACCCCAGCCTCCTGGGCAGCCTCCAGGTCGCAGCCGTTTGTACACGCCCCGATGTCTCCACGGCGTTGAGCATCCTCGGCTCTGCCCAAGCCTCACCCACCGAGGCACACTTGCATGCTCTGAAAAAGGTCCTCCGCTACCTCCATGGCACCATCGACATGCGCCTGACGTTGGGGGGGGGCCTGGACCACAGCCTCCAACTCACATGCTTTGCCAACGCTGATTGGGCCAACGACAGCAGCACCCGCAAGTCTCGCTCCGGCTATCTCTTCACCCTCGGACGCGGGCCAGTCAGTTACAAGTCCAAACAACAGACTTGTGTGGCTCAATCCACGTGTGAAGCCGAGTACTACTCTGCGGCTGACGCCACCAAGGAGGGACTCCACCTCCGACAACTCATGGGGGAAATCTTCAACTCCCCCATCACCGAAACCACCACCATCTGGGAGGACAACCAAAGCGCCATTGCATACTCCCAGAATGCCTTGGTCAACGAGAAGACTAAACACATCGGTCTGAAGTGGCACTTCCTCAAAGACCACGTGGAGCAGGGAACCATCAAGTTGAGGTACCTCCCCACTGACCAGATGGTGGCTGACATGCTCACCAAACCCCTCCCAGGACCTGCACTAGCAAGACACCGAAGTGCGATCCTTGGAGGACAAGACCCAATGCAACGCTTCATCCCGTAGCTACCTTCAGGGGAAGTGTTGTAAGTAATACCGCATACGTATTAGTTGCAGATAGCTACTGTAAGCTACTCTAGATATGATTAGTACATGTCTAGATCGGACATACTGATAAGCTGTTTGACTCGGTAAATAGCTATCGCTAGGCTACAACTCTCACACTTATGTTGTCCCGACACCACGCCTGTAGGCTGGTTGTCGCCGTAACTTTTCCGTTTGCGGGACTGTGACTGTAACTACACTTGCGTAAGTTATCTTCCACACTAATTGTGTTTGCATGGTTCAACAGGCCCCCAACTCCAACATATACCGGCGGTCCGTCGTATATCCGTCCGTACCCCCTCGACGCGAAGAAACTTAGTAAACACTTCCCCCCCTCTATGAGCTGAACAATATTCGAGAGGTATTTCACCTTGAAATGAACTATTGGACGGGCTGAGTAGGAGATCTTGGCGCTTGTACATAGTATTATTTCTTAAGCCCTCCGTACTCGGGTTTCCCGACAATTGTTGATCACGCTGCCGGAACCTCTCTCAACCCCCTACGCACCAAGCATTGGACGGCTACGGTGTTATTGGCGCCCTCCACGGGGAGGTGGAGGTGTGTATAGGTGGGCGTGCGAAGCACCCCTCCGGGGCCGCCGGCGGGCGCCTCGCATGTGCATAAAAAGGTATGGTGTACGCCATTAGCTTATTATGAGGGGAAGAGCATCGTTTGTTTTAGGGGGGAGAGCATGATAATTTAAGATCATCGTTCTACATATCCGAAGCAATCCCAATTTGCTTCCTATCAATTCTTAAGCCAGCATCATGTTTCTCTTACAAACACGTTTGATGTAAATTTTCGCAAAATGCAGCACTTCATATATCCTTTCTTTTTTCAGCCTAGCAATGTGGGATTGGTTCTTGGGCCACAGTGTAAGGCCGGTTCTTAGGTGAACTTGCCACCATCCGCGAAAGATGGGATGCTGAGCAATGTGGGGTTGAAGTACATGTACCAGCACCTGTATGTGATGCATCCTCATATCATGATATTTGCCAGAGGGCACGTTTTGCCAAATATTACAAAATGGCCAGAAAACTACCACATGCTTGGCATGGGGGAAGATTAACGATGACCGTGGGTTGGGTGGGTGGGTTGCATGAGCCAAATGGGCGAGCGCAAAGCAAAGAGTACAAGTGCTCGTGGGTTGCACCGGCCTAAGGGTTGCCGCTAGCTAGTATCGCAGGGGCTATGGCATTGGGCGTCGCGCGAGGCGTTCCCCAAACCTCAATGGATACACCTCAAGGTCTGGGTAAGACGCACAGCTTCTAAAGTAACCATTTACCGCTAGGGTGGGCGTTATGTCACACCTGTA
Source organism: Tetraselmis chui (assembly GCA_026401115.1). Lineage (NCBI taxonomy): Eukaryota > Viridiplantae > Chlorophyta > Chlorodendrophyceae > Chlorodendrales > Chlorodendraceae > Tetraselmis > Tetraselmis chui. The sequence continues at coordinate 71,079 of JAPMLY010001419.1, forward strand.
AGTAAGTTTTGGAAGCCTCTAAATTTAAAGCAATCTGACTATTTACTCGAGGGCACGTTTTGCCATTATTTCAAGGCCGAAGGCTTGCGCAACCTAGTTTAGTAGTGAACCGGTCGTGCAGTGACGAGTCAACAAAGGTACCGCAACGCCGCTGGAGATGGGGTCATGGTGGGGTCGATGTATTTTCCTTCGGTCACCGAACTTTTCTTTGCCGAACCACTCATGTATTTTACGACGTGGAGTGGGGCTCCGTTGCAACTAGCACTGGAGGCAGCCCCTTTGCGGGACTGTGCGACGTCCACTTGAAGCATGGTGGAGAAGCGGCTCCGATGGCGGTGTACGATTCATGGTGCCAAGCGGAGAGGGTGGCATCCGCTTGCCAGTATGCTGAATTATCGTAAAGTGCGAAGCTCCAAACGAAGCGGGTGAGGAGCTTTTGTAGAATTTTGCGCAGTATTCGATGCGTTGGATGCAATACCATTCTTGTTAGTCGGCAAGGGCAGGATCGGCGTCGATCGGAATGGCCAATATTTTCTTGTCGGACGCCTCGCGTCCCTGGTCGCCTTTAGCCTTTCGGATGTAGAGCCAAGTTTGTCATGATGGCCGATCCACGGGCATGTCTTCGGTTAGGCATCGTACTCTCGATTATGATCTACAAAAACGCGTAGTTTGTGCACAAAACAAGGGACGCCCAGAATCTAGCGATGGTGTACCGAGCATGCGGTGTTCATGTAAAGTGTTTTAGGAGTTGAGATGCGGCTTGGAGAAGGGCGAAGGCCAGTGGCGCCGGTAAGGGGAGGCGTGAGTCCGAGGCAAGTAGGCGTTGTTGATGCATTTCGAGTCCGCATCGCGCGTCCGCCAGTAGTTCACCGACGGTAATTAGCTGCTGCTAGTGGTCGTGGAAGAACTTGTTGACTACCGAATAGTATTGTTGTAGTGAGGCCGCGCCGACGGTTCCTTGTAGTCCTAGCCAAGCAGTGTAGCGGACGATGGATTGCGTGGTGGAATGTATGGGGTGAATGCCTTCCTCGTGGCAGAAAGCGGCGAACTGGCGCATGCCGCTGTCGTTGTTTGCGTTCGTCATCGTTGCCGGCGAGTTGTTGAGGAGGTTGAGCGTTGTGGTCCCGACGATGCATGTGGCTAGCATAAAGTGGAGTTGGGCATTAATAAAAGCTGTTCACGGAGGGTGGGCGTCGGTTTGCATAGCGGGTAGCGGGCGGGACGTGGATGTCCATGCGGGTTGTAGGGAAGGGGGCGTAGGTCGGCCTCCTGTGGGCTTGCGGTTCGTTACGTGCGTCCTACGGCGCGTATGCGTGTGTGTAGCCGCGCCAACGTGGTAGCCAAAAGGCCAACAAGTTCTAGCGTGGTCGTCCGACCCCCGCGCAAGAGCCCCGCCGTCCTCGGAAGAATAGGTCATGAGTAGCGGGGTAGAGGGTTGTATCGGTCGCCATGCTGTGTAGTTGTCGGTACCGTTAGCACTAGCATCCCGTTGCCTAGTGCTTATGTACAAGGTAGCTATATGTCATCCTAGTACTCAGTGTTATGCTACTAGCGGTACTCTATTCCCTATTAGTGGCGGTCGGCCGGCCTTGCCGGTGCCTTCGCCGGCCGCCATCTCTCTCCTTCTCACTTGTCTAGTCACAACACCCGGGCCCCTTGTGGGGCCGGCACAGCCTACGTGTAACTATCCGTTCCCGATTCCGACACGATTTGTGGGACAAATGTGGTGCGATGGCTGCAGCCGTTGCTCCTGACCGGTGCAACTTTGAGCAAAGTGCGGGCAACGCTCCCCACGGCGGGGTACAATAGTTTGCCTAGCGTTGCCAGGCGGCGTCCGATAGGTGTAGGCAGCCGATGTCTTTGTGCATGGCGGGGTCGTGCCATTTGACTTTGTAGCGGAGCAGTTGTGTGCTATCTATTGACGCGAAAAGATCGATAAAATGTGCCCCCCACTTAGCCTAAAGTTAGCTGAAAATTCGAGGGTTTAGGTGCTTGTGGTCGCGATCTAGCTCCCGGCCTAGGGTGTCTGCCCAAATGTTCGTTGCCGAGCGAATGTTGCTTGGGCGCATGCGGATGTCGTTGGCGTCTAGTAGGGGCCATACTCGCCGTAATTCTGTCATCATTACGAGAGAACATGTGGTAAGCTTGGTTAGCGTAGCCACGAGAATTGTGTTGTCCTCGTGTAGGAAGACGTTGCGCCCCGGTAGCTGTGGCATGAAAGACTCGATTGCGAGGCGTACGGCTCGTAGCTCCTTCCATGTGATGTGTTGCGGCATGTCGTCGTCGCACCAAAACCCGTGCGCTTGGAATGCGGGGTTGTCGTTCAAAACGGCTCCCCATCCGTAACCGCTGGAGTCCACGTGGAGGTACGCAATCTCGATGGGATTGTAGATTGAGCGTCCATTGTGTTGGTTGTGTACCGTACGCCACCATTGGAGGTCTCGTTTGAGATGGCGAGTCATGCGGACGCGGCCTCCCCAACCTTGTCGTGTAACCAGTACATAGTGTAGTTCGCGTAAAAAGGAACGCGCCGGCGCGATGGCGATGTAGAGAAACCGCGCCTTTTTGGCGAAAGCGGCGAGCTGTCTGGCTTGTAGCCAGCGGGCCTTGCATGCTACGCGGCCGAGAATGGCTGAGGCATGCTTGGAGAGGGCATGTAGCTTCTCGATGGGGGCTCGAAACTCGCCATGCTGGAGGTCGATCGGGAGGCCCAGGTGGTCCCCCACTTGCGTGGGTTCCCACAAGCCTTTCTTGGGGTTGCGTTAAAGTCCAAGTCGGCGTAGCAACGCCTCGACGTGGTTAGGTAGGAGTATTGTTGTTGCTCGTGAGTGGGCCATGAACATGAAGTACTCCATGTAAGGGAGCGGTAAGTGCCATTGGATATTGCGCATAAAACGTCGAGTGGGCTTGCTTGTGAGGTGTAGTCGTCCGTACGATCGGCGGCGTAGTTGGACGCCGGACATAGTCAACGAGCGCTTGCGTCAAATTGCACAACTAGTAGGCTGACCTTGACATCCCATATGTAGGCACGCGAGGCGCCACAGCTCGCCCCGATGAAGAAGTCTCGGTCCTTCTCCGTGATGTCAAGTGTTTAGTAGCCGTCCGCGAGGTCCCGGGATACAAAGTAGTCGCTCGGGCGTGACAAGTGGCGGAGGTGCTTGAGTGTTTCGCACGACATGTTGAACTCCGTGCAATAGTTGATGACTTCGCGTAGGTTGATTATCATGCGCCGCTTGTTGACGTTGGGCTTGGGTACGAGAAACATGCGGGAGACGTAGCGGGTGTTGTAAGCGCGCTCTGAGGCTCCGCATGCGTCGAGCCGTGGTAGTTCCGCCGTTAGGAACTTGAGACGGGGCTGGGTGGCGTCGTTCATGGAGACCCCGTGGTTGAAAGGTTTGGGGCGTACCTTAGGCTAGATTTGAAGCAATCTGACCATATATTTTTGTAAATGAAATCAAACTTTCCAACTTTCTATCTTTCCAAATTTCTAACAGCAAATTTCTAACTTTCACTCAGCCGCATCGGTCGGTCACTGAACTCGACGACAACCTTATATCATCCGACGAGCCAAAAAAAAAATCATCCGACGAGCTTCTCCTCATCCGGAAAGAAGTACAGGCCACGGGCATTGCAGACATAGCAGTTTTTGACTCTACCATTCATCAGAGCATTGTTATCGACTTGAAGTACCTAGAACCACCTCTGGTCAGGCGCTACAATGGCGACGGTCGAGGCGAGGGCAAAGGCGATCCGGTCGCTGCAAGGCTACGTACCCCGCCTGACGGCGGCCCGACTGGACGTTGCGCCCTTCGCCGCCCTCTACGCTCTCCTGCTGTTTGGCACCCTCTGGCAGTATCTTCAGCAGGCAGAGTACGCCCTGCCTCCTTCCAATCAGAGTCGCGCTGGGGTTAACGGTGGGCTAGCGCCGAGAGTCCCTTCGATCGTCTCATACGCGCGGAATTGCGTTTCATCACTGCCATCGCTGTGCCATCTCCTCGGCGGAGGCGACCACGACCTAAGCCGACCGGTGGGCAGTGTCTACTAAACCGACTGCCGGAGAACCTTCTGAATACCCCCCCCCCCCCCCCTTTCCACATGAGATCAGCCTTTCCCTATCTGCCTCGTTGCTAGATTTAGCTCGGCAGAGGCGACTCGATATTCCGAAAGCGGCGACCAAAGCGTGACATCCTCACAGACTCGCGACGACATGGCATACGATCGCGCCATCAGCACGGTCATATACCTGTCTTACTACATACTGGCAAGCAGGGATGTTTTAACAGCCAGGGAGAGGGCCTGCGTGAGGCAATGATTGATTCGCTAATTTACAGAGTGGTGCTTGGCGAGTGAGCCAACCTTTATTGTGTGAACGAAATGACTGCGATGCTGTGCAGTGTGTGGGTGGGCGGAGCGCTGCTGCTCGTGACGGTGCTGCTCCATCTACTGCTGCTGCTGATGGAGCAATGGTTCGTGCGTGTGCACTGTTGGGCGGCGTTCAGCCGAGTGACGGATGTGTGTGAAGCGAAGGTGGTCAAGGTGAGCGCACGGCCCTTTCCTCTTCCCCACAACGAGACACCTCCCCCAGCACCACAGGCCGGCAGTGCCTCGTCTGAGCAAGCTCCGCGTTTGGCCTGTGCTTGTGGGATTGGCAGGTGGTCCCAAACGAGCACTTTGGCACTGAGGCGCTCTGCGCACTGACTCACATCGAAAAGGTAAGACCATCCGCCTTCACATCGTTTCCTTCCAGCGAGGTCCATGCCTCCCCCATCTCCAACTGTGAACGGCGTTCACGTGCCAGCTGTGGCAGGCGTAACGGTGGTGGGTGGTTTCCTTACTGGCAGAGCGAGGGGGAGGAGGCGGCCCTGACGTTTGAGTTTCGCAAGATGCGGTTTGTGATGGAGGGCGGCGCGTTTGTGCGGCTCAAGTTCACAACAAAGGCGACGCTAGGGAAGTGGGCCAAAAGCAGCGGTTACGGGTCGATGGGGAAGGTGGAGAGGGCGTTTGAGCTGTGGGGACCCAACGTATTTGAGGTGCCCGTGCCAAGCTTCAGCGAGCTGATGAGGGAACAGATGTTGGCGCCCTTTTTCGTGTTCCAAGTCTTTTGCGTCGCGCTCTGGTGCATGGACGAGTATTGGTACTATTCCCTCTTCACCCTCTTCATGCTCATCGTCTTCGAGTCCACCGTGGTCGCGCAGCGCCAGCGCAGCCTGGTGGAGCTGCGCGCGCTGCAAACCCCCAAGCAACACATCCAAGTGCTGCCCCCTAAACCCCGAATCTCCTACCATTCTGCAACACAACCCTAGAAGTCGCACATTTAGCAGCTGCCTCTTTTTCCTGATACCAACACTGAATTACCTAACCCTACATCTCAGTGAGAGCCCGCAGGCGTCACATCCGGCCCCCTTCTTAACCTCCCAACCTTTTTCACTCATTTCCAGCCAAGTTCAAACCTAGCACAACGTCATCATCGTCTATTGACTGATGGGTATACACCTTATTCCTCGCAGCCCTAAATAATATACCCCGAGCACAGCATGCACTCCCCCTCTCTCCTCTCGCTGGGTCTACTGTTCTGCATGGGGAGTAATAGGTGAATTCGAAAGCCCAAAGCTTCTAACCTGTGACATCCTTGGCCTAACACCTCAAGCCCATAAGCATGACAGTCAGACGCCAGTGCCTCCTACAATCCTAACATCTAAAACTTTACTGTTGCCTGTGTCACGATAAGAGTTTAACCCCGTAGGCTTGCCCGAACTGAATAGGCGCCAAAGCGGTAATTTGGGAGTGACTGATCTGCACCGCCCGCCGGGTGTTGGCAGGTGTACCGGGGTGGGAAATGGGAGCGGTTGCCAGGGGACGCGCTGCTGCCGGGCGACGTCATTTCCATCGGCCGTCCTGCTGTAGCGGAGGAGGGCGAGTGCGTGGTGCCGACGGACTGCCTGCTCCTCTCCGGCTCCTGCATCTGCGAGGAGGCGGTGCTCACAGGTTAATCCCCCTGCCACCAGGCACTGCCTTGCGCACTACCGCCGTTGTCCCGCTAAAACAGCCGCGGGCTTCTGAATGGTGTGCTCGTTGCGAAGGTGAGTCCACTCCGCAATGGAAGGTTGGCATAAGCGGTGGAGGCGCAGGCGGGGAGGGCGATGGCGATGGCGACAGTGCATTGGGCGGCACCGCGCAGAAGGAGCCCGAGCGGGTGCTGAGCATAAAGAAAGACAAGCAGCATGTGTTGTTTGGGGGCACCAAAATTCTGCAACATGCGGCCACAAAGCGAGGGATGCACATCAAGACACCTGATGGGGGCTGCCTGGCTGTTGTCTTGCGCACCGGGTTTGATAGCGCTCAGGTAGGGAGGCCTGCAGGCGACAGCACGCTCATTGACGATCTTCATCTGCTGCTTTATTCCATGGCTGCTCATTGAGAAAATCTGCGGTTGAAAAGCGCAATGCATTCAACACTTACTGCGGCGCATTTCGGTTTGTGAGAAAGACAGTCCTACTGGAGCGTGAAATGCACGTGTGTGTGTGTGTGTGTGTGTGTGTGTGTGTGTGTGTGCTTGCACGTGTGTTTGTGTTTCTGCTACAATGTGTATGACGGATATTGTTGACGGTGTTAGGGGAGTATTTGAGTGCTACATATCTGTACGTGTACAATGTCGAAGGTGTGAATATCTGCATGCGAGTAAGAGTGATTTTGTGAATTAGTCTGTGACTGTGTTCGTGCGAGCACATTTGAGTGTTTTCGTCTTGGTGGGTTGGGATAGGGAGGGGGGGGAGGGAGATTGTGTGTCCATGTGAGCTCGTGTTCGTGAAAGTTTGAGTTTGTACAAGGGTTGTGTGTATGCCTGAAGGGATGTGTTTATGTCTGTCACAGAGAAAATAGCTGTATCTATGTATTTGTGAAAGCAATTGTGTGTGAGTGTGTTTGTGTGTGTGTGCGTGTCACTGTGTCTGTGTATATGTATGTTTTCACTCCTGTAAATGTTGCGTTTGTGTAGACTATGTGTGGGTGTGTGTTTTAGAGAGTTACCGCGCACGCATGTGTGTGTGTGTGTGTGTGTGTGAACTTGACTATGTGTGCGCACACTCTGCAGGGCCAGCTTATGCGTACCATTCTTTACTCCACGGAGCGCATCACCGCCAACAATGCTGAGACGGGCCTCTTCATCCTCTTCCTTCTCTGCTTTGCGGTCTCCGCTGCGGGATACGTCCTCTACTATGGCTTGCAGGTGCGAGAAATTGGATATGAGCTACCTTTATGACAATGAAGAATGCTCCTCCAACCTTACCTCCTCCCGACATCACGCGCACACACACACACACACACATCACACACGCACACACACACACACATCACACACACATCACACGCACACACACACACACACACACACACACACACACACACACACATGCACGCACACGCGCGCGCGCGCCCGTAATGACTGACTATCCATGCACAAGACGACTCAGCCCGCGTTGCCGCGTTCACCCCTCCCTTCCGCTCTGCCTAGGACCCGGAACGGTCGCGCTACAAGCTCTTCCTGAACTGCTCACTCGTCATCACCTCTGTCATCCCTCCCGAGTTGCCGATGGAGCTCACTATCGCGGTGAACCAGTCCATCATGGCGCTCCACAAGATGGCCATCTTCTGCACCGAGCCCTTCCGGATCCCGTTTGCTGGGAAAGTGGAGACCTGCTGCTTTGACAAGACGGGCACACTCACCAGTGACGACCTCGTCTTTGAGGTATGCCACCCACCGCAACACGCGATCTGCTTAGGAGTGGTATGCGGGTTGGGAAAACAACAGTCCGTCTGCTGAATATGTTGTTTTCCGTTTTATGTGTACAATTCAAGCCGATATCATTACGAAGCACGACTTGAAACATCATCCGTTCACAACTGTGAAACAAACTGAGCTATCTCGATTGCATACATCAGTACGTCCGGCTTAGACATGATTAGTGGGTAGTCACTGGCGGCATCCTCCGCATAGCCGCATGCCGTGCCACACCTGCTTGTCACACTCGTCTAAGCCACGCCCCCCACCTGTCCCACAGGGGCTCCTCCTCGCGGACAACGTGCGATCCAGCCCATCAACAAGCGACCTGGCAGTGAACTGCAACAGAGTCGATTTCCCCACAAATGTGCGCTCTCACCTTTCGCCCCATGCGCATATGCATTGCTCGTCGAGTGCAGCGCTTGGGTGCGCAGTGCGCCAAGCAGAGCTGTCGGCCTGCCACGCATGTTGAAGTGTTGCTGATGTGCGTAGGTTGTGCGGGTGATGGCGTCGTGCCAGTCTTTGGTGACTGTGGGCCGCGAACTGGTTGGTGATCCCCTGGAGAAGGCTGCCTTTGCCGCCACAGGTGCAGTCGACTTACCTGTCTGTCTATCAACTATTCTGTCTGTCTGTCAACTCATCAAAACCAGTCAGCTAATACAAATCCAGTCGATCCCCCTAAAGAGGCAGACAAGTAACCAGTCGTGCACCTAAATCGCATGCCAGCTGACGAATCAACACTTGCTTGTTAAATAACAGCAAATAAACCACCAAATCAGCATACAAGCGCATCAAGTCGCCCAGCAGTAATCTTTTCCGTCCACCGGGCTGCAGCGGATCAATGAACTTACTGCTAGTTCAATCAAAGAGCCCATTTTCCAGTCGTCTAACCCATGTCCCTCGCCCTCACTCTCAGCTGTAGTAGTTCTGAAGCGGCTAGCGTAACTGACACCCTACGATTGCTGTTTGCTGGGGCAGGCTGGGCACATGCAGGCGAAGTAGTTGCGTCAGGCCGCACCCTTCCTCCCACAGAGCGCGAAAAGGTACCCACATCGGCACTTTGGTCTCCTCTCTTATATACGGCGTTGTTCTTTGTCTACCTTTCTTTCACCCTGTTTCCTTGACACTCCACAAGTTATCTCAGCCTCTGTGTGTGTGTGTGTGTGTGTGTGTGTGTGTGTGTGTGTGTGTGTGTGTGTGTGTGTGTGTGTGTGTGTGTGTGTTTGTGTGTGTGTGTCCGCCCTGCTCTGCCGTTCAGGTCCAAATCATGCACCGCTTTCACTTTTCGTCGGCTCTCAAGAGGATGAGCGCCATTGTGAGGGTCGCACCAGAGTCAGGGGAAGCTGTCTCGCATTGGGTCGTCGTCAAAGGCGCCCCCGAGGTGCGCTATCTGCTTGAAGCCTGATCCGCCTCCCTAGCTGCCTACTTGGCTACCATCCATTTGCGGAATGCTCATGATTGTAGCGTTTTCTTTTCTACAGGCGCTAGAGCCGTTGCTTGCGGAGGGGGAGGGCGGCCACGCTTACACCGCCGCACACGAGCACTTCGCGTCGCAGGGAGCCCGCATCATCGCGCTCGCGTTCCGAAAGCTCCCGGATGGTTTGGAGTCCTCCGCCCTGCGCGACATGAGCCGGTGCGTCGCCCTCTGCCCAGCTACACCGCTCCCGCTTCACGCACCGATTATCGAAGCCTTCCGGCCATGGACTGTTCACATGGATCTTTGGTGTGTGTGTGTGTGTGTGTGTGTGTGTGTGTGTGTGTGTGTGTGTGTGTGTTTATGATATTACGTGTTTATGAGTTTACGTTTGTGTTTGTGCTTATGATATTGCATGCTTATGAATGTGTCGTTATGTTTGCCTTTCTGTGTGTGTGTGACGTGTGAAGGGAGGAAGCGGAGAGTGGGTTGACATTTGGAGCATTCGCGATGTTCCTTTGCCCCATCAAGCCGCAGAGCGAACCGGCCCTCCGTATGCTGAAGGTGAGTCACACCCACTCTCCCCAGTTCCTCCACCCGCAACGGCACTCAACTGCACCGATTTGCGGAGCACCCTGCGCTTTGGTATAAATTGACAATGGGCGACGGAGAGCTGTTTCTGGTTCCGGGTGCGTGGCTCTGGTCTGTTCGATGCTGAGAGTTTGTGATGGTTGCATGTCAGGACGCCAACCACCACCTGGTCATGATCACCGGCGACGCCGCGCTCACCGCCTGCCACGTCGCGCGGCGAGTGCACATCGTGGACCGCCCAGTCCTCATTCTGACGCGCGTTCAGGAGGGAAGGGACGCGCTGGGCGCGCACTCCGGCCGCACCGCGTCACCCTCCGGCATTGCGCAGGTTGGGGTGGAGGAGGTGGCGGGGAAGGTGCTCCCCGACTCGGAGTTTCAGTGGGTGAGTCCGGACGAGGGAAGTTGCGAGCCGTTCAGCCGCGCTGTGGATGACATTGCCGCGCTGGCGGTGACGCACGACCTGTGCCTCTCGGGCGACGGCATCGCGCACGCGCACTTGACCGCTTGCCTAGACACACTGGTCCCGCTCACGCAGGCAAGTCCCCCCCCACCCACACCACCAACACCACCACCACAAACTTCCCTCTTATGGAATTGAATTACCAATGAACGAGTGAACGGAGAGATGAAACAGGGAATGAGAGAGAGTTAACCCAGGGACGGATGGATGAGTGTCTAACTGTCGAATTGGCAGTGACTTGTCTCCTTCATATTGCATCCGGGATCTCATTTGTCAATGCGCTGTTTCCTTGTTTTTATTTGTTTGCTTTTTGATTCGTGGCTCTATGTTTGCAGGTGTTTGCGCGGACCTCCCCCGACCAAAAGGAGCTCGTGATTGCAACCCTGAAAAAGGTCTTCTCCCCCAGCCAATTGCTTCCTCTTATCCCTTCAGGTGATTTACTGCTGGTAGGTGCTACTGCGGTACTGATGACCTGTGGCGTGACTTTTACGTGGCTCTGACTCGTTGCCGCAGGCTGGACGTGTGACTCTCATGTGCGGCGACGGTACCAACGACGTCGGCAGTTTAAAGGCAGCCCACGTCGGCGTCGCGCTGCTCTCGGCCAGCATCGTTGGCGGTGGCCGTCGCCGGAACAAAGCCAAGGCTGACCCCAGGCGAGTGCAGGCGGCTGCGGAGGTGGCAGAGTTGACGGGAAAAGGGCGAAAGAACGCTGGAAAGGGCTCACGCAAGGTTCGTTTCCCCAGCCACCCACGTCTCTAACCGTCTCTGCATATTGCCTGTGCTTAGAAGTGGGTTGACTCAACTCTGCTTTGAGTGCTGTTTCATCTCAACCCCCGCCGTTATGAGTCCTTCCGTTCTCAGCCTCCGTTTCGTTCTGCTGCTGGATGTGCAACCGCTGCAGGCGTCAGCGCAGAATGAGGTCGAGGGGGCGCCTGGCGCGGGTCCCCGTCCGCAGGCCAAGGCGTCATCAGCCACCAAGGTGAGCTGCCCTCTCCTTCTCCAGGCTGCCCGAGTGTGAACAGCAGCTCTGAAACCATTTCTTAGCACCTTATTTCGTCTTACACTGTCCCATCGCAAGTAATGCTGTCCGATACCACTTTGCTTGTCTCTTCAGCTCCCAAATCACCCTGCCCCTCTCCGGAGCCATTTTCCCCGCTACCACCAACCTGCACCATCCAATCCACTTGTCGCACACCACCTCCCCCGAAACCATGAGATACCATTGGCGCTCTAAAGCCAGTCACGCACCATCAGCTCCGAAACCACTTGGTTACTGCTGCTCTCGCTCTGCACCGTCCAGCGACCCAAGGGCCTCAAAAAGGCGATAGTAGCGGTACAGACGGTTCAGGCGAGGGGGGTGGTTTCGGAGCTGGTCATGAGGTTAATATAATCTAATAAGAACTGACGGATGGTAGGTATGAACAGTTTCGAAGCAGTAAGTGGTTTCGGAGTCGGTGTGGAAATTGAGTCACATCCACAAGACGCAGACCATCAACGGCTCCGAAACCATTTGCGTGCCGCTACTTTTGCGCAAATCTCTCGCAACCGCACCGTCATCCCAGGCGTCGGTCGAGAGTTCTCTCCCATCACTCATACGGTTACGTTGGGTGTGACTGCGCGCAGGGGGAAGGCGAGTCGGGGAGCAAACTGGAGCGGTGGCTGGAGCGGATGGAGCAGGAGGAGAGTCCGCAAATTGTGAAGCCGGGGGATGCGAGTATGGCGGCGCCCTTCACCGCGCGCGAGCCCAACGTGATGCCCTGCACCACCATCATCCGCCAGGGCCGCTCCACGCTGGTCACCACGCTGCAGATGTTCAAGATCCTGGGCCTGATGTGCCTCACCACCGCCTACTCGCTCTCCATCCTCTACCTCGAGGTGCCCCCTTAAACCCCAAATACTCGGCATTTGTGAACCCTTTTGCACCAGCGATGGCATTTGATTGAAAATCTAATTGGTGTATTCATTCATTGTCACTTTTTATTCATTTTTCACAAGTGCAGTCCGTCCATTGCGTTCCTTTCCGCAGTCGTTCGTCGCTCGTCTGTGAATGCATTCGTATTAGCTCTACTAAAATCACAGCGCTGTCTTTTGTGTATCAATGTCTTTCGCCTCTCTATTTGTACTGTGTGGTCTATGCGTTTTCTTTATCTTATGTGTGGTCTATGTGTGTGCGTGCGTGTGTGTGTGTGTGTGTGTGTGTGTGTGTGTGTGTTGAGGGGGGTGGCGTGGTGTAATATGGTATGGTGTGGTGTGTATGTGTGTGTGGGGGTGGATGTGTCAGTGCTTATTGTTTTCCATGTATAGATCTTCGCTGTTATTGCTAGGCTTATGCAGCATAACACCCAACTCTTTTGCAACACTCTTCGTGGCGAGCACTTCTTTAATAACGCGAGCAGTCGAATAAATGTTTTCAAGTGTGTACTTCACTAAAAGTGGCTAAAGACAGACAATCAACACCACCCTGAAGTCGTCGCTCCTTTCTGCTGTCCCACCTTCCCTGCTCCCGCCAGGGCATCAAGCTCGGCGACCTCCAGGCCACCAGCAGCGGCCTCCTCTCGGCCGTCTTGTTCTTCATGCTGAGCGCCTCCAAACCGATGCACGCGCTGTCGCCCGAACGGCCGCACTCCAAAATTTTCTGCCCTTACGTCTTCACATCCCTCATCGGCCAGTTTGCCGTCCACCTCTCCTTCCTCATCTTCGTCTACAAGGCCTCCCTCGCAGAGGTGACACCCCCCCCTGCACTTACGGTCCACTGCATACCACTATGTAGTGTGCTACACATACGAGCGTTAACATCTTTCCAACTGATTCTTAGATATGTCGGCAGATGTGAACTTTTTAATTTTGGGCTTTGCTGCGAGTAATTTGTTGGAAGTGCTACCAGTTTGTCTTACATTGGTCTCATATTGCGCTTCAAAGGGGGGAATGTGTTTATTGAGTGCGAAGGGACAAAGTGTTGTGAGCTCGAAGCGCTTTTGAAATGTGTAACTTGCTTTATAATCGTCTCAACGTTGTGATTTATGTAACAAGTTGTCTCACTTCGCCTCACCTCCCCCTTTTCCCCCACCTTCCTCCGTCGCGTGCCACAGACGCCAGTGGAGCAGCGACAGAAGCCTGATGCGGACTTTTCACCAAACCTCGTCAACAGCGCCTGCTTCCTCTGCTCCTTTGCCATCCAGGTCCCCCACCGCCCGCCCCCAGCCCCTTCCTTCCTTTCTCGGAACACACCACCCCTAGGTCCACCCTCTGTGCGCCTCGCTGGCCTGACCCGCCCACCGACGCCTCCGCCGCAGGTGATCACCTTTGCGGTAAACTACGTCGGACGGCCCTTCAACCAGGCACTCTCCGAGCACAAAATGCTGTTCTACACTCTCCTCGCCGCCGGCGGTGAGTGCCACGCCGTTGTGTTGTGCTGTCGTAAGTGTGTAGGGCTCAGCAAGGCAGCAAGGCCTGCGTTCCTGACACCTACCACCACCTCCCACAATGTATTTTCAAGCGCACATGGCCACAACTCACCGGTGAAGGGTTTTCAATCAATGTCCAAGGCGCTTTAAAATATGAGACCCTGATCCCTGAAATATTTATCTTCTGTCTTTAAAGCACCCTATCATTATATGTATGGTATCCTTTGTCTACTATGGGTGTCCTTTTGCATTCATCTCTCTCACATACACACAAACACACATAAATGCACATACACACACACATTCTCTCTAGTTTCTGTGGCTCCCGCGTCGCAATGGTCACGCTCGTTTTCCGTTCATATAATATATGTTTACACGCGAACCCCTTAATGGTATGCCATTGCAGCAATCACTGCCAGCGTCAAAGTAGCGCAGCTTGCAATCTGGCTACGCTGCGCTCCATTTTATTGCCTATTTATTTTCAATCTTTGCTGACCCCCACAACCAACCCCCCTCGTCACCCTCCCCCCTCCTGGTAGCATTCTATGTGGTCGCCGTGACGGAGGCCTTCCCGCCGCTCAACGACTCCATCGAGCTCGTCACTCTGCCGGCGTGGCTGCAGGCGCAGCTGCTGACCGCGGCCGCACTCGACCTCCTCCTCACCATGGCCGTCGAACAGGCAAGCTGCCCCCTCACCTCCTCTCCCACCACCGCACAGTCCTCTCCGTCCGACGCTCACAGACTCACCTCTCACCGCCCCAACCACTCTGCGACTCACAGATCGCGAGGGCCGCCTTCCCCGCCCCGATGCCACCAAGTAAGGAACAGCAGGCTCGTGCGGCGGGCCGCTCCAGGCGCAAGGCTGACTAAGGCAACACTCGCTTCATTCGAGCCTCCCATTTCGGATGGGAGGCTCGAACCTCTATGACAGAGGGCGGAGCAGGGGGGCGTGTTTGTGATCGTTGCGGGATACTGGGAGGTGCGTTTGTCTGGCAAGAGGAGTGTGATGGGGTGTTAGCCGAAAGGACTGGACTGGCACCAATACTCTTCGTGGTGCTGCTGCCGTCCGCGCGCCACGAGGCCGCCACATCGCACGCAGAGGTAGCTAGAGCCGTCGTTGATGGCGCACTGCGTTATGTCCTGTCGCCCCGTCTCCTGCAACGACGGGCGGGGCGCCGCGTGTAAGACACCACCCTGCCTCGCACCACTACCACACCCCCGAGTAACGGACTCCCCTCACCCCCTCCCGCAAGCCTGCCACTCACTGATACACACACACAACTACACACACACACACACGCACACACACACACACACACACACAGCCATGATGTATGGCGGCGACCCACGTGCATAATACACAAACATTTTCCACACACATATAATCACTCTCCCACTCTCGTTCTCGCATACATCCACATACAGTCAGAAGCATGTGAACACGTCACCATGCAAAATCCTAAACGGGGACACCCACCCACCCACACACACGCAAGCAAGCACGCACACGTACAAACGCACACACGCAAGGACACACATAGACACACACGCACTCGCGCCAAATGCAGTGGAGTGTGTTATCGAGTATAATGTTGGGAAGTAGGGGAGGGGGGGCTCTGACCGCGAGAATTGGGACCAGCTGGGAGAGAGATTCAGCTTGAGAGATGGGGGCTGCCTGCATCTGCGGCTGGTGATACGCCATAGGGGCGGGCCCAGAAGCTGTGGTGGGGTCGCCCGGCGAGGACGACTGGAAAATCGCCGAACGTACGTCAGCGACGCACCATCACAATCAAACAGTCGACTCCCGACGACAAAAACATACGTTCAGGTGCGTGGATATGGGATATTGATGGGGCTGTGCAGGCGATGGAGTAGGACGGCAAGGAAAAATTCGAGGTGATAAATAGTTTAATAGGGTTTGAAAAGGGTTTCTGTGAGAGGGGAGTGTCCGGGGGGGTGGGTGTTTAGCTCTTGGTCGGGGGATAGGCGGGGAAGCAGGTTCCTAGTGCTTACCATAGCCATAGTGTCCAGCGAAATGGCACACAGCAGGTTGCTCAGGTCGTCCACGTCGCTCTGCGTCCTCGTCCCCGACTCCCACCGCGCCATCGCACGCTCTATCGCCGGCATCACACTCGCGCGGCCTCCAACCACCGTCATCGCCGCCGCCACGCACTACGCACCACAGACAACAGGCAGACAGCCGCATGGGGAATTAACTTAGCGAGGAAGGCAGTGGAGAATCCCGACCAAAGGACGTGGAGCCAGTTTTCATATTTTATATCGACGGCGACTAAATAGAATAATATTGATGAAAATATCGACTTCGTCTGGGCAAGGGCACTGTACGGGTACCTGCAAGGCGCCGCCCATGTCTCCGACTGCTAGCTTGGCGTGACCCTCTTGAATGAGTGCGCGTACCTGGTCCGCCATTTCGTAGGCAGTCTCTTACCGCTGTCACCGCTACTTTGGCGCTTCGTCAAAGTCAAGCCGACACTGCGGGGGGGCCGCTGAGGCGTGCCGAGTGGGGGCGGGGTAGTCGGTCGAAGGGTGGATAAACGAACGAAAGGAGCGGCGCTTGCACTGTGTCAGCCTGGGAAATGTATTTCTCGTTTTGTGCCGATCCAATTCCGGAGAGCGCTAGAAGTGTCAGAAGGAAGTGGCTTATTATTTTGTGGAGACTTTCGTGTATGGGTAGCAGGAAGTCAAGCGAGGCGGAAAAGGGCTTCGGAGCTGAGCAGAACTGACAACGATGTCGCACGCCAATACGCGATGCCGAACGGGCTGCGAATATGTGCTGACATCGTCCTTTACTTACAAGATTCCAATTCCGCGCGTACCCGTACCTCAAGCTCCGCCGAAAAAAAAGTTAAAAAAGTTCCGCAGAATATGTAAAATATTTTTACAAGAAAAAGCAGTGGAGGCCACCAAGCAAAAAGAAGAAAAGAGGGAAAAACCTAAGCCCGAGGAACAGGAAGGCATGCCGCAGCATCGGCACTGCCGCCGAATATGTTATATATTCGTATCGTTTTCCACAGCCCGTCGTCTTGCCCGCATTCATGCGTGAACTTTTTCTCCATCATTGTCATGCACGTTTTTGGCTTCAGAGCTGCCTACTTCGGGTCGCCTTGACGAGCTCCGTGACAAGTTCCTTGAGCACTACGACGCCGTTTCTCCACGTGTCGCATTTTAAACGTTGCCTAGAAGATTGCCTTGTAGGTTTGTGCACAATGTCGTGCTTCCTTTTGCCGTACTTTGGATTCCGCGACCCTCTTGTCACTCTTGTCACTCTTGTCACTCTTGTCACTCTTGCCCTTTTGATTTCCATTCCTTTTTTCTGTCCATGTTCATGTTGTGCTTCTTGTAATTCCTTTTATTGTCTTGAATGTACGTAAGTATATAGAAGAAATCTTGCATGAGTAATGCCCGCGTTGGGAGTGCCACCGTTGTAATTTTGGGACACTAACTAGCCCCAACATAGCTTAAGAATTCGTACGTCAATTCGCTACCTCCCATGAAGATGTAGCTACAGAGCTTTCATTTAGGCGGAGTCCCCCCTTCCCTTCATGGCGCCATTTAGCGTGGAATCGGAGGTTTTCATTTAACGTGGAATGGGAGGTCTTCTAGGTTATGGCGACATGCCCTCCCTCACATTGCTTTCTTCGCTATTCATGTATCGCACTCCCGACATGTTTTCTCCGTGAGATGGGCCTTGCTCCTTCTCGGATTACTCGAATGGGCCGAGGCCCGGACGGGTAGGGCATACCTTTCTCGGCCATTGCCCGGAGTGCATTCATTCTTGTTTGCATGTTATTGGAAGGTTTGAGTTGGTGAAGCTCCAACACTTGCCTCAAAGATGAGTTAGCATAGTAGTAAGGTACGGTTCTCGTGCACTTGTAGGTTGTGGATTAGCACCAACGTCGCCTAGCCGGGAGCATGATCAATGATGAGATTCATGTTAGTATGAAAGTTATGCCTCAGTCGTGCTTGCAAAACGCCGCTCGTAGAGGGTGCCGGTGCGAGTTTTACATGGTAGTCCCTTATCCCGGGGGCGCCACAAACATTCGTACGGTACCTTAAATAATGCTCGTTGATGAGAAACTGCGAAAAATATGTTCTGCGAAGGAAACCAAAACTGCGTAAAACGGGAAACCCGCGAATAAAACATGCTAATAAAGCACAACTTGATCGAGGTTCTTGATCCCAAAAATATGAGGGTAATTCCCATTCGAGAGCTCGGGGGGGGGGGGGGGTCGCGCTTATGCATGCGGCTCACTCCCCATGCACGCGGTTGTGGAATTATAACGCGTGCTTTGCATGATACGCAACGGTATTCTTGACGGCGCTCACCAAGCATGTTGCCGCCTCTAAGAAAGGCATACACGCATATGCGGGCAAGTTGATGATCTCGTGGCGCATGAAGGTTCCCATAACCTTGCGCTTCGCACACACATAAACTACGTGAGTATTGCACGGATTGTCTACCGCCGCGGAAATTGGAAATTGGAAATTAAACACAACATGTGCCGGCAAACTGGACCGACTGTCGTCTCTCGGACCTCTCTACCAAGCCATACAGGACTTATTAGCGAGTTTAGCCCGGGTCTCTTCGACCAGGTACACCTATCGACACACCTATCTGCAATGTGTGTCGATGTTCCTCGGGAGTTAAAAAACTGTAAGCAACCTCAGTAATTGCCACAGTCCCCCCGCCTAAGCAGTAACAGCGTAATAATTTTGTAATCAAGAAAAACAGATCTAAAAATAAATCCACTTGTCGAGAAATGCAAAACTAAACTGCTGCTCGACCTTCACGATGCTCGGCCCGCTCCCACCGAACCGGGGTGCCGACCGGCCGAGGCCGGTCGGCGTTCGGGAGGGACGACGGGCCAGCCTAATCTAGCTCCCGCGTGACTTCGGTCTTGCCGAAGAAAGGAGGGGAAAGGCTGGCAAAAAACCCCTCCTCGCGTGGTCGCTCGTCGATCCCGCCGCCCCATCCCGTAAGCCCCGCCAAGGTCGCCGCCGCATCCGCCGACGCGACGGTCCTCCTTGTCGAGGTCCCCCGTCACCTCCAGGGCAGGTGAGGGGGACCGAGACACATAGACATAGAAAAAATGGGCGCTCCTGCCTCCGCACCTGAATTTTCCCCGCTCATTTCCCCGGTTTTTTCTCTGTCTGGTACCCGGGTACCTGTCAGGTAGTCCGGCCTGCGTCCGTACCCTCCCCCCCTCTGATGCGCGTCCACCTAGCAGACTTTGTTGAAACATGGGCCTCCGCGCTCACCCGGCCCCCCCCGCAAGGGTCTCGTCTATCCGGTAGTGGGTATCGAGGAGGGGGGGGGGGGGGGGTCAGGTCGCCGTAGCCGGATCCGTCGGGCCGCGGGTGCACGGAAATTAGTCAAAACCCTCCGTACGGGGTTTTCCGGCGGCGCCGACCCGGAGGGTCGTCGTCGCCAGATCTTGTCGCTCCTTCCGTCGCGACATGCCTCCTTGCCGCCCGAGCCTACCCCCCCCCCCCCCTCGGGAGATGTATCTCGTCGGCGTGGCGGCTCGCTAGTGAGCGCCCTACCCTGGTGCTGCTCCCCAACTAGCTCGACGCCGGGTACGGACATTAGTTTAATTATCCAAAAAGCCCTCCGTACAGGGCTTTCCGGCGGCGGCTGATCCTGAGGATCGCCGCCGCCTCACATAGCCGCTCCTCCGCCTGCGACCTGCCACCGGCCTATGCCATGTCTTGCTTCCCCCCCTTGAGAAGTGTCGACCGGCACAGGGCTGGAAGGCGGCTAGCGAGCGCCCTTTCCTGGCGCTGCTTCCCGGCTGGCCACCACCGGCTCCAACACCCACCCCCCGCCGCAGATCCGGCCGTACCCTCCTCGCAATCAAACGCTCCTGAAGTACAGGTCCCACCCCCTCGAGGAAGGGCTGTTCTTAGTAGTGTCTGTACGCGAAAAAACATATCGGACGGGCCGAGCGGGAGATCTCGGTGCCGGTATTGCACAGAAATTATTTTTTCAAAAGCCCTCTGTACATGGCTTTCCCGACAGCTGCTGATCCCGCGGATCGAGCTGTCGGCCCTCTTAGCCCCCTACCGTGCCAGGCCTGGCACGGCTACGGGGTTTCCAGCGCCCACCACGGGGAGGTGAGGGGATGCCGGCGGGCCTGCGAGCGCACCCCCCTCCGGGGCCGCCGCCGCTGCGCCGCCGGCGGGCGCCTACCGCCGCGGATAGTAGAATGTATGAATGGTAGGGGGGTTCTTGTGCTTGACAACATGTAGCGTCAACGGCATTCTCCCTCTACCGTGCTCCGACGTGGGTAGCTAGCGTCTTCGCGTCACCCCACGCGACGAGTGAGGCGCTGCAAATTGTCGACGTCTTCGACTCGCCATATCTCGTGGGACTATTCTCATTTATGTCGCGTTCCCGTAATAGCGTGGCATGTGCCATGTGTAACCTTTCCGGTTGTCGTATCGATTTTTTGTGACGCTTTTGTTAGGTTGTCACTCTTTCCCACTTAACTGAAAATCCAAATTTCAAGATTGTTTACAACAATACCGGGAAACTGGACCGGCCGTTGTCTATCGTCCGTATATAGCTCAGTCATATAGGACACTTACGAGCGAAGATTGGACAGAATTTTCTTCGACCATGTACACGTTTCGACACACCTATCTGCAATGTGTGCCGACGTTCCTCGGGGGTTAAAAAACTGTAAGCAACCGCAGCAATTGCAATAGCCCCCCGCCTAAGCAGTGACAACAAAACAAATTGTAATAAAAAACTAGATCTAAAAAAGTTAAATCCAATTGTCAAGAATGCTAATCTAAACTGCTTCTCGACCTTCATGATGCATAGCCCGCTCCCACCGAACAAGGGTGCCGACCGGCCTAGGCCGATCGGCGTTGAGGAGAGACGACGGGCCAGCCAAATCTAGCTCCCGCGTGACTTCGGTCTTGCCGAAGATAGGAGGGGAAAGGCTAGCAAAAAACCCTCCTCACGTAGTCGCTCGTCGATCCCGCCGTCGCATACCGTAGACCCCGTCCCTAGGTCGTCGCCGCTCCTCCCGACACGACGTTTCTCATTGTCGAGGTCCCTCGTCACCTCGAGGGCGCGTAGGGGGGGGCGAGACACACAGACATAGGGGAAAGTTGGCGCTCCTGCCTCCGCCCCTTGATGTCCCCCCCTCATTTCCCCGGATAGCCCATGCATGGTACCCAGGTACCTTTCCGGTAGTCCGACCTGCGCGCCTACCCTTCCCCCTGTGATCCCCTCAACCGAGCATCCTTGTTTCGAGCGTGGGCCTCCGCGCTACCCCGGGCCCACGCTCTCCTTTTGGTATGTCTAGCGATAGTAGGTGTCGATAGGGGCGCGGCCGCAGGCCGCGGGGCGCGAAAATTATTCCAAACCCTCCGTGCGGGGTTTTCCGGCGGCGGTCGACCCGGAGGGTCGTCGTCGCAAGATCGTGTCGCTCCACCCGTCGCAACCATCCTCCTTGCCGCTTAAGCTTACTTCCCTCTCCGGAGATGTAGCCTAGCGACGAAGTAAGCTGCCAGTGAGCGCCTTGCCGTGGTGCTCCTTCCCGAATGGCCAAAAACCGGCGATGTAATTACACCCGTACCCGCCTCAGGTCCCCCAAAAGAATAGTGGGCCCACCCGTATCATTCGCACGCAGGACGGTAACCACTTCCGTGTCCATGCGTACGTTTCCGATCTTTGTTGGGAGAGCCGAGGGAGATCCGCGGGGTAGGGCATGACAGTAACCTCTACAACCGGGTACGGATATTAATTTGTTTCCGAGAAAGCCCTCCGTACAGTTGGGCTTTTCGGCGGCGGCTGATCATGAGGATTGCCGCCGCCTCACCTAACCGCTTCTCCGCTTGCGACCGACCACCGGCATGTGTCGCGTCGTGCCTCGCCCGGTCGCCCCCCGGGAAGGCGCGCCCGGCATATGGATGGTCGCCGGCGAGCAAGCGCCCTTCCTTGGCGCTTCTTCTCGGCTGACCATCGCCAGCTCCAACGCCCGCGTCCCACGGATGATCTGGCCGTACCCTCATCGTCACCACACGCTCCTGAGATATAGGTCCCACCCCCCAAAATGGGCGGTATCAAGTAGTATCTAGGCAGGAGATAACATATCGGCCGGGCCGAGCGGGAGATCTTGGCGCCGGTAGTGCTTATACACTATTATTCGAAAGCCCTATGTACATGGCTTTCCCGACAGTTGTTGATCACGCGGATCGCAATGCCGGCCCTCTCAGCCCCCTAACGAGTCATGCTTGACACGGCTACGGGGTTTCGAGCGCCAACCACGGGGAGGTGAGGTGATGCCGACGGGTATGCGAGCGCACCCTCCTCCGGGGCCGCCGCCGCTACCCCGCCGGCGGGCGCCTCTTTTCCACTCTTTTCCACTTTTCTTCCGTTCGTGGTAAATTCACTAGGCTTGTTGCAAGGTGGATGGTCTTACTTGTCACGTATTTGCAATTTTCGAGCACTTCATGGGTTTTGTAATAATAATATCAAAAATCCATCATCGTCCAAAATATATCTTTTTGTGCCAATAACAATGGGTGCATGAACATGCACGTGGTCTATTGTTGGTGGAGTTGACATCCAATGCATTGGCTGTGGTTGCAGATTAGGAAATTGTCTTAACGTGATTAAAATGAAATAGAAATTCGTAACGGGAATTTATTACGGCCGAGGCATATCATCATAGCACATTGAATATGATTTCACTGCGACATCATCGACTCCGAACTGTCATTGGATTTAATAGCGGTCGGAGACGGAGAGGCTATGACGCAAGACGATAGTATGGGTTGTATACAATATTGGCGACCTTGTTTGATTGCAATAAACTATTCCTCGAGTGCCATGAACATCCCGGCCTCGAGCCCTCAAGCACCATGGATACGACGACTCTACCGCCCCAACTTTCATGATACAAAGTTTTCCTTCCAAAATGTAACTACACAAATTATTCACCGATGTTCGTACATTTACGATGCAACAGCGACGGAGTTCAAAAAAAGAATTCCGGAAATGGTAAATGATTTACAACAACACCGATGTAACGGTTCTTGTCTCTAGGCATCGCCGTACTTCCATCTAGGTCTCTTAGGTTTAGGGAATGCGCCGTGATCCGCGTAGTCCAATCTCTATGTCGGCAAGAACAACATCATATCAAACACACAAGTATGGAAAACGATGATCTCGCTATTTTCCACAATGCGCAGCATGCTCAAGCCGTTCGAGTGCATTGATCAGCCAAGATGGTCATCTTGTGCTTGCCGAGTCGGGCATACATTACCTTTGCTCCTATGGGACTCTGGTCGTGCCGGAAATTGGGGGGGGGGGGGGGGGGGCAAAAATTAGGCAAAAAAACCCCTCGCCCATGCCGTCTACGGTCGAGACTCCATCCGCGCTCACCCTCGTCCTAGACATGTGTTGCTCCTCATCGAGCAACCTTCCCCCTCAGATAAGCGCCCCTTCCCCTTCGGGGCTGGGAATGAAAGGAAGGCATTAGTTTCAGACGGCATCCGGCTGGCGTTCATGCCGCCGTGTCAGATTATCTAATGTCCCCGGTTAGTCGCCGTCTTTTTCTAGCAATAGTCATCCAATCGCGTTGAGTCCGCCCGTACCCTCCTACAATGGTTTGCGCTGCCAAAGGGCTGCCTTTTCGAGCGGTGTGCCGTGGCGATAACCCTAAGCACATCGCCTAAGGCACTCATGTCGATGGTTGGGTACACACACGGGGAGGGGTTTGTCGAACACATGGATCAAGTCACACTTCCTCAAAAGATGATAGGTACGGAAATTATATCCGAAACCCTTCTTACCGGTTTTTTCCCGGCGGCGGTCGATCACGAGGACCTCCGCCACTAGACCGTGCCGCTCCCCGCCTGCAACTCTCCTTTGGCATGCTTCGCGTCGTGCCTCGCCTCCACGGGAGGTTCGACATTCACATGGCTAGTCGTCGACTAGCGAGCGCCCTTCCCTTGCGCACCTTCCCGGCTTCCCGCAGCCAGATCCAACGCCCGTTTGCCGCCGCGGATCCGTACGTACACTCCTCGCTGCCCAGAACTCGTGAGATACACGTCATGCTGCTTGAACATGATAGTATTCGAAAGATCTTGAAAATAGATATGGGACGGCCCGAGCGGGAGATCTTGGCAATAATGTACATCTATTATGTTGCTCTCCGTACCGGGGCTTCCCGACAGTTGCCGATCGCGCGGACAGCACTGCCGGAACATGTTTCAGCCCCCTACCGAACTTACCAAGCCTAGCATGGCTACGTGGTCACCAACGCCCACCACGGGGTAGTGGATGTGTGTGCTGGTGGACTTCGGGTGCACCCCCCTCCGGGGCCGCCGCCGATGCGCCGCCGGCGGGCGCGTGAATTCCGTGGAAGAGTTGAAAGTACTGGGCATGCCACTAGTACTATATATGAAGCGCATGAAGCCGCGTATAGTATAGACGTCCCACCGATCTTCGCTCAACCTAAGTACGGTAGAACTACACAAAATAATTTGAAATTTGAAATTGTTTACAACATTACCAGTAAGAACCGGCTGTCGTCTCTGGGCCCCCCCTTTTGCTATGCCATACATGACTTAGAAGCGTGAGGTCGACCGTGAACCACTAATCCCAACCTCTCCAATGGCAGTAACGATATCGTCTAAAGCATACCCGTACCAGTATCCAGGTATTTACTATTTTCTGACCTATACTATTTTTTTTCCTGGATAGAGTATGAAATAAAAAATGTCGCTATTGAAATTGAAATTGAAATTGTTTACAACATGTACCGTATGCGCCGGTTTTTCACCAAAAGCCGGATGCGTCGGCTGCTGTCTCTGGGCCCTCCCAACTATGCCATACAGGGAACTTACTAGTCAGGGCTAGACCGTTAACCACCTAATCCAACCTCTCCAAGGGTGTTCGGGGGTTTTACTCCCCCCCGGGGAGGGTGCAAGTAGAGGTGAAGGACGTGTGCAGTCAGGGTCGTGCGTGGAGGCAATGTGCGGATGCGCGGCGGGAGGTCGTGCGGGACTTGATGCGGTATATGCGTAGGAGGTGATGCAGCCATTGGACAGTATGCGTATGGAGTTGTGTAAGAATGCGAGGAAGTCAGGTTTGTGTGCTGAGGGACGAAGCAGGGGAGGGAGAATCTCAGGGGGGAGGACGGCGGGGCATGAGGTTAGGGAGTCGTACGAGAGACCTTCGTCAGCAGCAACAAGGCGGGTGGGCATGTGTGTGGGGTGAGGAGGGTGGCAGTCGAGTGGGGTGAGGGCAGGGGTGGGGGTATCAAACGATTTTATGGGTTTGTTACCGAAGTCTGCGGTGATGGTTTCCCAGCGTCCTCCGTTGTGGCGTTCTAGTAGGGAGAGTAGGAGTTGTAGAGCGCTGTTGTGACGGTCCTGTCTTAGACCAGACATTGAGGGGCAGTTACCGGCCATGTGGCCGTTGCTAGTGAATTGGCCACATAGGGGGCAGCGCAGGGTGGGGTTGTGAGTAAGCAGGCGGGTGTTGTGGACGCCCCACATGAATTCCTGTTTGTGTGTGAACTGTATATTTGTGAGAGTTGAGTGTTTGTTGTGGTAGGAAAAGTCGGCGCCGTCCGACGCGGCGCGGGCGAGGAGGGCTCCGTGTTTGGTTGTTTGCGAGAGAGGAGTGTGTGTGTGTATTGTGCTGTATTTGTGTGCGTCGGATTTGAGGTTGGTGTATCTGTAGGGAGTAGGGTCCCCTAAGGTTTGTGGGATGAGGGTGTATGGCCATGTCCAGTGGCCTATCGTGACTTCTGAACCGGTGGTGTATGTAGTATCGGGTGGGTGGCCATCCGCGATTTGGTTGGCGAGGGTGTCTGCGAGGTCGTTGCCGATGGAGTGGTTGTGGGCTTTTATTTTACCGAGGTGTGTACGGATGCCTGCTTCGCATCGGGTTTTAAGGGTGTGTGTGATAGATAGGAGGGTGTCGCGGTGAATGTTATGGCGGTAAGCAGAAGGGCAGTTTAAGTAACCTTGAATAAGGCGGAGGGAGCACGCACTGTCTGTGAGGAGGTGGGTGTGGCCAAGTTGGAGGCCTATGTCTATGCCAGCTAATTCAGCACGGTTTATCGTATGTGAGGGAGGGGTAGAGGTCACCATGATTTTGACTCGGGTGTCCGAGGCGGGGTGGGTAGCTGCTGCTCCGAGGGGGGTCGAGCCGCCTTTTTTTGAGCCGTCTGTGTAGACAAAGTCCTGCCAGTTCCAAGCAGGGGTGCCTCTGGAGGGGGGGTACGTTAGATGTACGCGGTCCGGGAGGGGGTATGTGAGGGGGTGTGTTGGGTTTGGGGGGCGGTGGTATATACCGGCTGAGTGGGGTGTGTAGGCGTCAAAGAGGTGTGGAGGAGGGGGGGTGATGATAGGGTTGGGGAGGTGAGTGTCGTATATAGATTCGAGAGTGTTGTGAAGTGCTGTCATGGCTGTGGGTGATGGGAGGGCGGAGAGTGCGAGGGGGTTAGCGACGAGGTATATGTCTACCATCCATCGTGTGCCGAATGGGGTTGGGGTGGGGTTGCCGGTGTGTTGGTCGGGGGGTAGGAATGTGTTTGCGTCGTTGGGGAGGGTGTAGAGGTGGTGAGTGTATGGGGAGTTGATGTATTTGGAGTGGCGGTAGGGCGTGTGTTCCCACCTGGGGAGGATGAGGATGGTTGCGCTGGGTGTGTGAGGGGCTGTGAGGTGTGCGCTGGTGATTGCGTGTTCCATGGCTCGTCTCATGCATTCGTGGTCGTATTCGGGGTTGGCTATGTTTGTGCCTTGCCAGGTGTGTGGGGCATTGCTACCGCTGGATGAGAAGACTATATCTTCGGGATAAAGGGAGTGGTATGTGTGGGAGTGAAGGGATTTATTGAGGGGGTCGGAGTAGAGTTCTGTCTGGATGCGGAATGTGTGACGGAGGGCTGTGAGGAGGTCTTCTCTGGTGGCCCATCTATTTCGGGTGGTGGTGGCGGGTGTGGGTGAGTGTATTTCAGAGCGGGAGCCAAGGCGGGTGAGGAGGTGGTATACCTCCTCTTCAAACGTAAGATGAGAGAGGTCGGGACGGAAGAGTTGGTATAGGTGGCGGACTCTGGGGCCGTTAAGGGTGGTGACCGCGCGGCCGTTGGGAGTGCAGAGTATGGTGGTGTCGTGGAGTGAGGGGTGTGCGTGGATAGCGAATTTTCCGGTAGGGAGCATGTCAAGGTCGGGGTTGATGGGGTCGTGGTTAAATGAGATGAGGGGGTGTGACCATGGAGGGGGTCCGGGGTCAGGCAGAATGGGTGTGGTGGAGGGGACATAGCCGGAGTTAAATGCGGTGAGGGCGGTGGGGCCGGAGGGGGTCTCACTGATGGTGTCGTGGAGTTGTAGGCATGGGGCCCACTGCACTTCGTGGAGGTGGGTGAGGTCGTGTTGCTGGCCGCGAGCACACCAGTCGCACTGCCATGTGGCGGGTCCCTGAGCTGGGCGGCATTGGGAGTGTATGGCAAAGTGCGGGCATGTGCAGCAGGTGGAGGAGGGTTCTGTGTTCAGGGTTTCGTGGCAGATGGAGCAGGTAGAGGGGAAGGGGGAGGGGAGGCATACCGATGTGGGAGTGGAGGAGATGAGGCGGAAGCCGTCGTCGAGTTGTAGCTGAATGTCCCATTCCGTGAGGTGTTCCGGGGCCCATTCAACCATGTATTGTGTTTGGCCGTATTCTGTGTCTTTGTGTTTGGAGATGATGCGTGTTACGTCGCACGGGGGGTAGGGGTGGTCGGAGGGGGTGAGGTATTCTGAGTCTAGATGTGTGATGGGTGCTATGGGGGTGGGGTGTTTGGTGCGGGGGGTGTAGATGCCGGATTGGAGGGCGTGGGTGGAGCGGGGGAGGTGAGGGGAGAGGAGGGGAATCCAGGAGGGATGTATAGTGGTGGGGGGGGATGCCTGTTTGGTATGGGGGTTCGAGATGGGGAGGCGGTTGTGGATAGTATCGAGGGGTTCGGTGAGGATTGCGGCGAGGAGGCGGATGGGAACGGAGAGCGGGGTGGTGGACCCCGTGAGTGTGGAGATGGTTTTACTTGATTTGAGGATGAAGGAGGATGAGGTGGCTCTGAGGAGGACTTGTGGCCACGAGGTGATGTTATTTTTCCAGAGGGGGGTGAGGCGGGGTAGGAGGGAGGCGTGTGTTTTGCGGGGAGAGAAATCGCAGTAGGCTTGTTTATATGTGTGTGGGTCGGTGATGTGTGTGGCGGTGTTACGGAGTGAGGCGAGGAGTGCGTTGTCTTGAGTGGTGAAGTGGGTGCGGATTGTGGACGCGATAGGGTTGGTGAGGGTGAGTGGGGGGATGTTGTGGAAAAGGGTGCCTGCGTCCCGTTGAGCGCGGACTAAGCACTTTAGTGTGGGTGGAGTGTGACATGTTGACATGATGGATTCAGAGGGCCAGTGGGAGTACGCGGTGGATATGGTGCGTATGTGTGCGCGGGCCATGTGGCCTCTATATCCCGAGTTGTTCATGATTTTATGTAAGTGACAGACTGTGAGTTGTGCGGCGTGTGCTTTGAGGGAGGGGAGGCCGTATCCTAGGTCTGTGGTAGGGCGGTGGAGTGCGGTGCGGGGGAGACTACGTACCGAAGAGACGGCGGAGCGGAGTGCGCGGCAGATTTGTCCCTCGAGAGTGTCGAGTTGGGAGTCGGTGAAGAGGCCGAGCTGGAGAGTGAAGTGCTTTCCGATGAGGAGACCACGGATGACCCTGATTCTGCGGGATTGAGTCAGTGGGGATGTGGAAAGTGCGGTGATGAGGGATGCAGTGGAACGTTTGAGTTCTTGCCAATGTTTGGTGAAGTTAAGGGAGGTGTTCAGTTCAACTCCTAAGACGCGGTACGTTTCTTTGGGGCCAATGGAGGGGATGGGGGTCGGTGTGGAGTTTAGGGAGATGAACTGTGAATGCAGGCGGGATGCAAGGAGGGTAGTGTTGGCCCGGGTAAGGGCGTTGCCTGTACGCCAGAGGGCTCCGGTGATGCAGCACTTGCGGATGTTGACTGTCATGCCGGTGTAGGCGCTGAAGAGGGAGAGTTTTCTTAGCTGGATTGTCATGTTGGGGGTCGAGCCCGTGGCGAGGCTGAGGTCGTCCGCGAAGCCGTGTCCCGGGTAGGTGGCTGTGGGTTCTGTGGGGTCAGCGTTAGTGGCGGGGGGGCCTGGGCGGTAGCCCCGGCTGCCCACCGTGAGCCAGCGAAGGAAGGGTTCGAGGAAGAGGGTGAATAGGAAGGGGGAGAGGGTGTCGCCCTGGAGGGTTCCGCGATTGATGTCAATGGAAGGGGTGGGACCGTGGGGAGTGATATATGCTGTGGTTGAGACCCCGTAGAGGTGTTCGCATGTGTCGACAAAGGTTGGGGGCATACCGAGTTGACGCATGTGTTTGAACATGATGCGGTGGTCCGCGGCGTTAAAGGCACCTTTGAAGTCCGCGTACATGACATAAATGTCTTTGCTGTGGAGTTTCGCATCCTCCATCGTCGTAATGAGGGAGGAAAGGGCGTCGTGGATGCTGCGGTGTTGGCGGAATCCGTCCTGTTGGTCGCTGAGAATGCCGTGGGTTTCGGCGTACTTCGAGCCTGCGTCTTTGATTAGTGCTGTCCACAGTTTAAGGAGGTTGTTCATGAGGGCGATAGGGCGGTAATTATCGAGGAGGGAAGGGTCGCCTTTTTTATGTAGGAGGCAAGTTGTGCTGTGGCACCAGTCCGGGGGGGTGTATGATTTATGGGCTAGGAGGGAGAGGAGAGAGAAGAGGGCGGAGCGGGTCGCCGGGGGTAGGAATTTAATTATTTCATTGGGGATACCGTCGGGGCCGGGGGCTTTGCCGGTGCCAAGGGAATTGATGGTTTTATCGAAGGTATCGCGGGTAATCATGTCGGCGAGGGTGAGAGAGGGGTCGCCGCGGGGCTCGATGGTGAAGTTGTCGGGGTTGTCAGGGAGTTCCCATGGGGGGGTGGGGAGTTCGGGGGGGGTGGCGCGGTCGAGTTCTTTAGCGAAGTGAGTGTGCACTGCGTCGATGACGGCGGAGGGGGAGGAGGCGGTGGTGTTATCGGGTGTGGTGACGCGGTGGAGGGTGGAGGTGGTGCCGGTGGGGGGTAGGAGGCCACTCTTAATTTTTAATCGGCGGTGAGATAGTTTGGGGCAGGAGTCATAGGCTATGTTGGCTCGAGTTTTTATTTTATTAATCCTATCCGTGGTGGTGGTGTGAAGTAGGTGGCGGATGCGTGCTTGGCATTGTTGTTTGATGGCGGTAGGGGAGAGATATTCGGTTGTGTTTAATAGGGTCTGGGCGATGTGAAGAGGGCCTTTGAGTTTGCTGCATTTACGGAGAGTGAGTATTTGAGTGCGTGTTGTTTTTGGGAGCCAGGTGGGGGTGTAGGTGCCTTGGGTTGGGCGTCGTGGTTTGTCGGGGAGGAGGGGCCAGATTGTGGCCGCGTGGTCCATGTGGCGGGAGAGGAGTGTGGTGAATTGTGAGGCTAGGGTGTCAAGGGTGTCTGGGGTGGCCGAGGTGTGTGAGGTGTTAAGGATTTCTGCGTGGAGGGATGCCGTTTGGTTGATGAGGGCTGGTGTGCTGGATTGGTATGATGTGATGTGGTCCGGTGTGAGTGGAAGGCGGAATGTGAGTTTGCGCGTTGTGTGATGTGTGCTGGGGTGGGTGTGGGTAGGGGGGGGGTGTGCTATTAGTGAGAGAGGAGCTGGAATGACCAGGTGGATAGCGGAGTGGTCGGTGAAGTGGGAGGGAGAGGGGTATATCGAGCAAGAGGATGGAGGGAGGGTAGTGGGAGAAGGAGGGGTGGTGAGCCAGTGGTCGAGGCAGCCCCCGCTTCTGGGGAAGGTAGGAATTGGGTCGTGGAGGGGGTGTAGGTGGGATTTGAGGAGGGAGGTGAGAGCAGGGTGTCCTGTACCTGGGTGGGTGGTGGATTGGAAGTCTCCTCCCCAGAGGGTGCGGTGGTGGGGGTGGTCGTCCGTCAGTCGGAGGCCCCAAGCCGCGACTTCTGCGTAGAGGCGAGTCAGGTGGGGGGCGTGGAGCTGGGGCATATACGTGCCGATGAGGAGGTATGGGTTGCCTGAGTGGGGGACGATTTTCAGTGCGGCGATATGGGGGATGAGGTGGGGGGGCGGGGTTAGGACAGTGGAAGATTGGAATGAGGTCCGCCGGACCGCGAAGAGAACGCCTGCGTTGGGTAGGGGCACAGTTGAGTAGCAAGGGCGGGAGCTTTTGAGGTGGTATTGGGGGAGGGCCGTGCGCCAGCGGGATTTGTGGGTGGCGTGGTTGGTTTCTGTGAGGACCAAGACGTCTGGGTAGTGGGTGGTGGAGAGGTGTTCGACGTCCATGATGGAGGTGTGTAGGCCGCGGGTGTTGAGGGTGATAAAGTGGAGGGGTTGGGAGGTGTGGTGTGGCAGGATAGGGGAGGGGACGGGGGCGGTAGCGCTAGGGGGGGCGTCCGAGGGGTTGTCGACGAGAGGGGGTCGTGCTGGGGGGTGGAGTGGAGAAGGGAGGGGAAGATGTGGCGGATGAGGCGAGAGGCGGGGCGGAAAGGTAGGAGGGGGGGTGGGGAAGGTGTGGGGGGGGTTCGCGAGGAGTGGCGGCCTGGGTAGGGTTTTGAAGCAGGCGGGGGGGGGAGAGGGTTGGGGGGGGCTGGGATGGGTGTGGGGAGGGTGTTGAGGGGGTGAGGGTGGGGCAGGGGGTCGTAAAGCGTCTAGGAGGTGCTGTCGTCCCTGTGGGAGGGGGGCTGCGCGAAAGGTATGGAGCCAGAGCAGAGTGTGTAGGGAATAAACGGAGGACCGGGGGTCGAAGGAGGGGGGAGTATAGTGTTGGTCGGGGGGGGCAGTGGCGATGAAGTACGTGTGTAAGAGGACGTGGGTGCCGCACGACCACGCCCTGTCGGAGTCGTTTTGGCGAGGGGGGTTGAGGGAGTGGAGTTCGGCGATGGGAGGGGGGGGGGAGGAGTTCCAGGCAGAGATGAGTGTGAGTGAGCGGGCTAGGAGGTCGGGGGGGGGGGAGTGATGTAGGGAGTCTATCCAGGTAGCAGAGGAGTGTGTTAGGTGCAGAAGGCCGAAGTGCGAGTTTTGCCAAGTCAAGACGAGTAGGGAGTGGTTAGGCGTTCCTGGATGTGGGGGGGAGCCACGGTTGGCGAGGTTGGTCCAGTGGCTGGGGAAGAGGGAGTTAAAGTGGTAATTATCTACTTCCTGGTTAGTAATAACTGTGTAGGAGGAGTTGGAAGTGGAGTGGAGTTTGGTAATTGCGGATGCTAGGCAGTAGAGGTTAGAGAGGTCCTGGTATTGGCCCCACTGGAAGGAAAGGGCAGCGGAGGTGTCCAGGTAGCCGATAGGGGTGGGAAGGCCGGAACCGAGGTTTAAGTCGATGAGAAAGTCACGCAGAGTTGTGCAACAGGTGTGGGGGTTAAAGTGGGCCGGGAGTGTGAAACGAGTATTGGTGTTTACAGTGTGAGGTTGGGTGTTCGGTTGGGGGTCCGGGGGGGGGGTGTGGGGTCTAACCTCTGTTATGTCCTGAGGGGACCTAATGATGACAGTCGGCCTGGTCGGCCGGGGTTGACATGTGGGGGTGGCTGGCCCTGGGGGAGGCGGTGTTGGCCGGTGGGGTGTCAGTGGTCTCCGCGTCGCCCTCAGGAAGGTCTTCGTAGCCTTCGAAGTCGAGGTCGTCGTAGTCAGGGGAGACGGGTGGAGGGGGGGGGTGGGCAGCGGCGGCAGAGGGAGTGGGGGTGGCTCCTGGAGGGATGAAGGTGGGGTCGAGAGGAGGGTGAGGAGAGGGTGGGGCGGGGTGGGGTGGGAGGGAGGGGTGCGGGGGGGCGCGAGCCGAGGGGGATGGGGAGCGGTGTTTTTGGGAGGGTCTGGAGGGTTTGGTGACCCCTGCGGGGGAGGCGGGTTTAAGGGAGTGGTCAGTGGGGGGGCGTGTGCGGGGGGGGGAGGCTGCTGATGGGGGCGGTGCTGGGGGGTGGGAGGTAGGATGTTGGGGAAGGGTAGGAGGTGGGGTTAGGGTATGAGTGGTGTTTGGGTGGGCGAGGAAGAGGGGGGGGGATTGGTTGTGGGGGGGAGGGCGGGGTGGTGAGGTGGAGGAGTCCATTGGTTCGGAGGAGTCTTCTGTGATAGTGTGGAGAGGGGAAGGGGCGATGGTGGGATGTGGGAGCGAGGGGGGGGCCGGAGGGTGTGGGGGGGGATGCGCGTGGTAGGAAGAGTTGGAGGTGGGATGTGAGGCTGAGGGTTGGGGAGGAGGCCATGTGGTGGGGGATGAGATGGCCGGGGTGTTGGAGAGTTGGATGTCCGGGAGGGAGGAGAGGTCGAGGGGGGTGTCCTCGATGTCCTGCTGGAGGAAGGTAGAGGGTGCCAGGTGCCATTGGTTGGGGATGTGGTTATCTGTGAGGTGATGGAACCATTGAAGGAGGAGGGCAGGGGTGTTGCGGTGGAGGGTGTATCTTTTTGTGATTGTGAGGGGGTGGGGGGAGGGGGGGGAGGTGAAGATGGGGTCGGAGAGGCGGGCTTTCCCGAAGGCGGAGTAGTGGTGGGGGGTGATGTTGAGGGTGCAAGTGGAGTGAGTGAGGGCTCCTCTGTGTGTGTATGTGTGGTTCAGAGGGATGGTGATAGTGCCGTTGGTGGAGATGATGATGCAGTACATGTCGGGGCTTAGGGAAATTTGGATGCTTGTGGTGATGTTGGAGGAGCTGGAGGGGTGCGACCGAAAGTATGAGCCATCGGGGAATTTTCGCAGTGATGTGTGTTGGGAGGGGTGGGGGAGGTGTTGGGTGGGGGGGGTGTTTGTGGGGTTGGTGTGGGTGAGGTGTTCGTTGGCAGTCTGGGAGAGGAGGGTGTGTAGCCAATGGGAGGGGGGAATAGTGCCGTTGGGTTTGATGCAGGGGAGGGAGAGGGAGTGGCGGGATTGTATGAGGACTGTGGTGAGGCAGGTGTCAGTCCATGATAGACCGGGGACAAGACCGGAGACGGGGGGGGGAGTGATGGTGATGGTGTTGAGGTGATTATCAGGAGGTACGTGTTCACGGGGTGAAAATGGAAGGATTGGAATGGATACAGGTCCGGATTGTGAAAGGATGGGGTTCTCGGAGAGGTGTAGGATATTTACCCAGAATGCGGAGGGGTCGGCTTCGATCGGGGTCGGTGTGTCCAGCGGTTGGATGGCGTCCGCGAACTGGAGGACGAACTGGGCTTGTTCCGGAAGGTCCTCGAGTCTGCATTGGGGGTGAGTCGAGGGGGCTGAACCGGTCGAGGTGAGTGCAGAGGCGAGGTCACAGGTAAGGAGGTCCTGGAGGAGAGCGATCATTTCTGGGCCGGTGATACCGGAGAACAGGGGGGAGCGGATTTTCACGCGACGACCTGAAACTGCGGGAGCTGTGGCATCTCGGAGGAAGCGAATTTTCTGCTGTCGCAGAATGTTCAGGACCGAAGGGGAGAGGGTCGTGGAGGGAGGTACGGGACCGGCTGAGCTGAATTCACGCTGGTGTGAAGTAAGCTGGTACAGGAGACCGACCGTTATACAGGAGGTGGGGATAGCGAGGCCGATCTCTTGAAAGCCTGATCGGAGCTCGTCGGGGAGGGGGGTGGCATCATTGCTTTTTGTTGCAGTGGGGTGTGGAGTGCGAGAGAGGTTCGCAGACCAGCTCGTCTGGTGGGCGAGTTCCCGTCCGATTATATTTTTAATTCGGTTGGGTAGGTCGGTGAGGCCGTTGACGCGTTCGAGGAGCCATCGGCGGGCCGATGAGCAGGCGGACGCGATCGGGTCATGGTGTGACTGGTCGGGCAGGAAGATGCCGTGGAGCCAAAAGCGGGCAAGGTGGGGGGGGTTGGTGGAGTACTGGCCTGTGAGGAGGAGTGTGTCGATCATTCTGGTGGAGAGGTCGTCGGCCGTTCCAAGTTGCGCGGTTGACTGCGGGACGGAAAGGACCAGGGGGGTCTGTAGGCCTCGATGGAGCGGTAGAGGGTCTGAGGCTGTGCCTAGGACCTGTTGGGGGCGGGGAAGCTGGGTGGTGGATAGGAATGGGGTCAGCGGGTGACCCGCGAGTGTGTTTCTGGGATGGTGTATGTCCGTGAAGCGGCCATGTTGCGGGGGATCCCACAGCAGCACCTGCTTGTAGGTGGGGGGGGGGTTAAGCGATGAGGACATAGTCGTCGAGCCGTGTGTCGAGAGAGGAATGGGGGTAGTTTGAGGAGGTGTGGCTTGTCGAGGTAGGTGAGAGGTGTAGTGCGCGTGTTGGCTGCACGCGACCAGGTGTGATGGGACCTGGGTTTGGTGGATGTTGGCGGCGGACAGGGACGTCCGGACGCTCTGAGGGGCGTGATGGAGTGCGCCGGCCGCCGGGTAGCAGGATTTTTGTAAGCGATGTGTATCGCAGAGGTTCTGTAGTACTTTAACGGGTACCGATGTGGTTTTCGAAATGGATGGCGCGGTAGCTGTCGGGGGGATGAAATTCAAATCCCTGGAAGCTGCGCCTTTGAGTGTGTACCGTCTGGTGTCGCTACGGATCCACTGACCAGTTAGAGCTAGGCTCGTGTGGGGAGAGGTGAATGGTGCGCGCTGTTCAGCGGCCCTGTTCACCAGTCTTGCGCTCAATGGGAGGCCAGGCCCAGAGCGAAGACGATCGGCGTTGCTCATTCGAGCTACCGACCCATCCCCGTGTTA
>JAPMLY010001420.1:0-16124 GCA_026401115.1 Tetraselmis chui
TCTTCGCGATGGTATACAAATATTATTGTTAAAAGCCTCCCGACAATTGCTGACCCCGCGGATCTCAGCTGTCATCTCGCCATGCCTAGCATCTTGCCGTGCCGGGCATGGCACAGTAGTAGGGTTGTCAGCGCCCACAACGAGGAGGTGGGGGTAAGTGCGGACGGGCCTGCGAGCGCAACCCCTCCGGGGCCGCCGCCGCTGCGCCGTCGGCGGGCGCCTCTTGTTGGAATGTCCTCGTAAGAAGATATTCTTTGGTGTAACTACTCTTAGTATGTCTCCTCGAACGAAGTGCGGGGCCGTCGAAGGTTTGGTACGGGAATGTGTGTCATCTTTGCATAGCAATAACACCGATCATACGAGAGCGTGTAAATGGCGTAATTGTTATAACCACTCCCCTGCATATTGCGAAATTGGAATTGAAGGTCGCATGCATGTCAAATAGCACATGTAGAGGCTCCTAAGGGAAGAACCAAAAATTCGACTCGGATGATGTGTGCCCAATTCCCAGTGCACGAGTAGCGTTGTCCGCAAACACAACTTAATGCAACAGAACCATCTAGTTCCATCCGTCGTAGCAATAGACACAGCGCAAAAAATGCTTAAACATGACGTTGACGCGCTCCGTTAGGCTTTCCCTCTCAGTCTCCGGGTATCGACTTGAAGACATGTTGAGCCGCGATCCGAGGCGTCTTCAAAGGGTTTGCAAGAAGCCATTGACGAATTTCGGGTCACGATCACTCACTAGCACTCCGGACAGTCCGTGATATATATTTACTCCATGTAAAAGCAAACTCGCAAGTTCCTCCGTTGTAGTAGTCTATGTGCATGGCAGAAAATGAGCCATTCGAGTCATATGACATACTACATTTACCACATTGTCAAAGACATTGCCAACTAGGAAGTGTGTCAAGTAGTCAAGGCCAATTGTGTGCCACGGTCGGGGTGGAACATGCAGTGGGTAGCGAGTCGCAGCCATGTGTGGTTGAATATTAGCTCGTGAACACACGACGCAGCGCTCACAATAATCTATTATATCTCGGCGAATTCATTCCACCAGAATCTGTCGAACGCTTTGGCAAGAGGGCTAGGAGCTCCTATGTGGCATGCTAACCGACTGGCGTGCAACTCATAGATAAATCTCTGTCGGAGCTCAAAGTTGCGCGAGACACGGACTCGACCGAGACACCAAAAGCACCTACCTCTCCCTCTAATCCGACTGCATCTCGTCCACTCACCCTCTTCCGGTCGTCCCCATAAAACGAGTCTTGGTAGTACCCCTCATGAACGAGATCACTTAACTCCTGGCTCCGTCGCAACGCATTAATAGTCAGTAAGCTTAAATGTGCGTCTTCTAGGAACGAATGGGACTTCCAATGTCAATTATCCTCCGACGGAATCTCGCCATCCACTAATAAGGGACATGTGGCATGATGTACGAAGTCGGGTCTCCGACTTAACGGATAAACTTCGTTCATGGCTTTCTTGCGGTACGCAAGTACCATCGTGCCCAGAGACGGGTGCAAGTCCCGCACATGACGAGCTTGCCGCCTGATCATCGTGTTGCGTGGCTGCCAGAGCAAGTGTCGCAATGTGTCGTGGTCTCAAACGACAAGAAACTTAGATCACCCTTCAGAGGAACACCTCCAATGCTTAACAGCTTCACATGCGGCCAAAGCCTCCTAAATCGCAGGCATAGTAGGTGCTGCCACGCTCAATCGGATTCAGCTTACGCGCCAAGAAAGAGAATGGTGCAAGTCCTCCTCTTTGGTCTTGCAAGAGAGCCGATGCAATCCCCACAAACGAATCATATGCAGACCTCGTGAACGTCGCGTTCAAGCTGACCTCCGGAAGGATCATGCATGGTGCGGAACTGAGCCGTAATTTTAGAGTCAACGTAAGCTTATGTGGCTTGGAGTTCCGGAGTAAGTCCGTTAACGGAGCCATAAGGTCGCTAACATGATGAATGAATTTGGCGTAGAAGTTGCAAAATTGGACGAAGCTACGACCTTCCTTTTTCGTTGTACACATTGACGGCCATTCTTTAAAGCGTGTATTTAATCCTCATCCCCAAACCCTAAATCAGCATTACGTCCCCTTCTTCTGCTCGTCTTGCGCTTGAGCTTCTGAACCTTGCTCGATGACATTAGGTAATAATGTGTACGGCGTTCCTACGTCGTGGTCTCCACTGCCATTCCTTCCTTGATGGTAAAAACACAAGTTGTGCCGGGCTGCAGTGAGGCTTGCTCGTCGTCTGGCCATGGTGAACCAAGCACCATGCCATCAACGCGTAACTCCCGTAAGACGTAAAAGTCCGTTGAAATTCATGTCGCGCTAACTCAAAAGAAATATCGCAATCTATCGAGGACGTCACACGTTATTCATTAGCAAGTCGAGCTCGGGTCTTGACCTTTGACTTTTTTGTAGGCGAGAAAAAGCGTCGTACGAAGTCCTCAGACACAAAGTCAAGCGTCGAAGCGCAATCGATGAATCCAGAAATTTCTTCTCCGCCATTATGTGGCGGTTAGCCTTCCAAAGCTAACTGCTAGCACAAATCTGTTCTATTCTTTTCTGTCGCTACTAATTGCTGAGTGGTGGTGCAAATGGGAAAAGGTGAGAAGATGTCTCACTGCTTGTACTTTAGCAGTATATTGTGATTGAACAAAGGAATTGTTAAATGGCTCAGTCACCTCCCTCTACTACACAGGGCTTAAATAGCTTTCCACCCAGATAGCTTAAGCATGCTCACACTCGCTTACGTGTCAAGTGTTAGGGCTTTCCAACCGTCGTCAACAGTCTAGCGACGCGGCTCGTCTAGCATGGGGAATCACATTCTGCATCGGAAACCTCGCTTGGTGCGTCATCTTGCTAGTTAGATTAATTGTGCGTATCTATACGTACCGGGAGGTACTGGTGGTACATTACGCATCATAACCCTTGCTAATGCTGCAGTAGCGACGTACCCACGTTGTACGTCCTTCCGATGGAAAAGCACGAATTATAATTAGTAACGAGTACTTGTACAATGCCATGCAATGTACTGTTGCAGGACTGTACGCGTCACAATTAGGGGTTTTCGAATAAGCGGTCGAGCCTCAATGAAGTCCGTCGACAAGGCAGAAGCGTCCGGGAAAACATGTCGAAGTGTATCGATGAACTCTATAGGTTCGTCTAATGGTACAAGTACCGACGCTGGTTCAAGAGGCAGTCGGAGCATAAGTCGGGGCTGAGTATAGGAATTCACAATGAGCGTCGACTAACAACAATTGTATCGGCCATGGAGCAAGTGCCACAAACTCTTGCTTGGTCGGGTTGTCCACGGACTGACGAGTAAACCACCGTGTCCTTGCAAAAACTAATGGCATAACTTCCACTGTCGAGTGAGCGTGTTGAGCTTAGCCCACCTAGGTAGAACAAATACTGCAAACGTAAATATCAGTGTTGTACGTCTACAACTTTGGAGGTTCTGAGGATTATATTCTACCCACTCCCATGGTAGATTGACAAACACCCTTTCTCCATAATGGAGTCACTCGGCGAACAATGAGGTAAGTCACCGCGGGAATTGAGACCTCCGTCGTCCGCACATCCCTCTAGGATGAAGTCAATCGTGTGTGCAAAGAGTCAAAGACAAAGTCGACAAACTTGCAATCGATCGAACGTATGGTTACTACATGTATATGGCGCTTTTTCTACTTGCTTTGCTGACGACGTCATGCTACTTGCTTCGCATGTATCGCAAGTTTAGTAGATCGATGGAGGTGTCGGAGTTGAACCTCGCGCCTCTATCGTTAAAAGTGTCATAGGATGGCAAGAAGATGTGGCCAACTGCTCTAGCCCATCCGAAGAGCAGCTATGCCACCATCATTTTGTTTGTTCGACGTGTCGACCTGCCACATGTCCTTCACCTCCGGGTATTGGTAGACATGATGCCCCTTTTTTGTGATATTTGCATCAGAGACCCTCCTCTTGATGACGCTGCAATTCATTAAGTGTAAGACTTCCAACGATGGCATTGGCGTCAACTCGACCAGAGCTTGGAGTAGGCCTGCTCCTACCTCCTCGATTGCCACGACCACGACCTCGCCCAGTTTTCTCGCCACAAAGTCGATTTGTCTTTTCGGTATCATGGGTGTCAAGTAGACGCTTCTTGGTGGGTCGGTTGCCTCTTGGGCTGCAAGTTGGGGTCGGTGCAGTCCTCGCACGTCCCATATGAGGTTAATCAGTCACGAAGTTGTTCAGATCATTTTGAAATTGAAATTGAAATTGAAATTGTTTACAACATGTACCGTATGCGCCGGTTTTTCACCAAAAGCCGGATGCGTCGGCTGCTGTCTCTGGGCCCTCCCAACTATGCCATACAGGGAACTTACAAGTCAGGGCTAGACCGTTAACCACCTAATCCAACCTCTCCAAGGGTGTTCGGGGGTTTTACTCCCCCCCGGGGAGGATGCAAGTAAAGGTGAAGGATGTGTGCAGTCAGGGTCGTGCGTGGAAGCAATGTGCGGATGCGCGGCGGGAGGTCGTGCGGGACTTGATGCGGTATATGCGGAGGAGGTGATGCAGCCATTGGACAGTATGCGTATGGAGTTGTGTAAGGATGCGAGATGTTTCGAGGCGTGATTTCGTGACGAGTTTATCAGGAGGGTCTGTGCGGGTGGTGAGTAGGGAGGT
The DNA here is from genome assembly GCA_026401115.1 of Tetraselmis chui. Classification (NCBI taxonomy): domain Eukaryota; kingdom Viridiplantae; phylum Chlorophyta; class Chlorodendrophyceae; order Chlorodendrales; family Chlorodendraceae; genus Tetraselmis; species Tetraselmis chui. The sequence continues at coordinate 4,675 of JAPMLY010001420.1, forward strand.
GAGACTCGTGATGGTGGAGGAGTGCGGTGTACCTGTGCGGCTCATGACTATGGGGAGGATGTCGACCACTGTGCCTGGCCAGTGGTTTCTGATGGCGTTCGCAAGGGGTGTGTATTTGTCACGTATGAGGTCGGCTGTGTGGGAGAGGTTGTTGTCTGTGCAGTACTTCCATTCCCCTATCTGAATCTTTTTTATGGATGCGTAGCGACGGCGACCGTTGGAGTGACCAACGAATCGGGGTTCGAGGATGCGGATGAAGTCAGGTTTGTGTGCAGGGGGACGAAGCAGGGGGGGGAGAATCTCAGGGGGGAGGACGGCGGGGCATGAGGTTAGGGAGTCAGGCGAGAGACCTTCGTCAGCAGCAACAAGTCGGGTGGGCATGTGGGTGGGGTGAGGTGGGTGGCAGTCAAGTGGAGTGTGGGCAGGGGTGGGGGAAGCAAACGATTTTATGGGTTTGTTACCGAAGTCTGCGGTGATGGTTTCCCAGCGTCCTCCGTTGTGGCGTTCCAGTAGGGAGAGTAGGAGTTGCAGAGCGCTGTTGTGTCGGTCCTGTCTTAGACCAGACATAGAGGGGCAGTTACCGGCCATGTGGCCGTTGCTGGTGAATTGACCACATAGGGGGCAGCGCAGGGTGGGGTTGTGAGTAAGTAGGCGGGTGTTGTGGACGCCCCACATGAATTCTTGTTTGTGTGTGAACTGGATATTTGTGAGGGTTGAGTGTTTTTTGTGGTAAGAAAAATCGGCGCCGTCCTTCGCGGCGCGGGCGAGGAGGGCTCCGTGTTTGGTTGTTTGCGAGAGAGGAGTGTGTGTGTGTTTTGTGCTGTAGGTGTGTGCGTCGGATTTGAGGTTGGTGTATCTGTAGGGTATGGGGTCCCCTAGGGTTTGTGGGAGGAGGGTGTATGGCCATGTCCAGTGGCCTATTGTGACTTCAGAACCTGTGGTGTATAAAGTGTCGGGTGGGTGACCATCCGCGACTTGGTTTGCGAGGGTGTCTGCGAGGTCGTTGCCTAGGGAATGGTTGTGGGCTTTGATTTTGCCGAGGTGTGTACGGATGCCTGCTTCGCAGCGGGTTTTAAGGGTGTGTGTGATAGATGAGAGGGTGTCGCGATGAATGTTGTGGCGGTAAGCGGAAGGGCAGTTTAAGTAGCCTTGTATGAGGCGGAGGGAGCACGCACTGTCTGTGAGGAGGTGGGTGCGGCCAAATTGGAGGCCTACATCTATGCCAGCTAATTCAGCACGATTTATTGTATGGGAGGGAGGGGTAGAGGTCACCAGGATTTTGACTTTGGTGTCCGAGGCGGGGTGGGTAGCTGCTGCTCCGAGGGGGGTCGAGCTGCCTTTTTTCGAGCCGTCTGTGTATACAAAGTCCTGCCAGTTCCAAGCAGGGGTGCCTCTGGTGGGGGGGTACGTTAGATGTACGCGGTCCGGGAGGGGGTATGTGAGGGGGTGAGTTGGGCTTGGGGGGCGGTAGTATATACCTGTCGAGTGGGGTGAGTGGGTGTCAAAGAGGTGTGGAGGAGGGGGGGTGATGATGGGGTTGGGGAGGTGAGTGTCGTAGATAGATTCGAGAGTGTTGTGAAGTGCGGTCATGGCTGTGGGTGATGGGAGGGTGGAGAGTGCGAGGGGGTTGGCGACGAGGTATATGTCGACCATCCATCGTGTGCCGAATGGGGTGGGGGTGGGGTTGCCAGTGTGTTGGTCGGGGGGTAGGAATGTGTTTGCGTCATTGGGGAGGGTGTAAAGGTGGTGGGTGTATGGGGAGTTGATGTATTTGGAGTGGCGATAGGGTGTGTGTTCCCATCGGGGGAGGATGAGGATGGTTGCGCTGGGTGTGTGAGGGGCTGTGAGGTGTGCGCTGGTGATTGCGTGTTCCATGGCTCGTCTCATGCATTCGTGGTCGTATTCGGGGTTGGCTATGTTGGTGCCTTGCCAGGTGTGCGGGGCATTGCTACCGCTGGATGAGAAGACTATATCTTCGGGATAGAGGGAGTGGTATGTGTGGGAGTGAAGGGATTTATTGAGGGGGTCGGAGTAGAGTTCTGTCTGGATGCGGAATGTGTGACGGAGGGCTGTGAGGAGGTCTTCTCTGGTGGCCCATCTATTTCGGGTGGTGGTGGCGGGCGTGGGTGAGTGGATTTCTGAGCGGGAACCTAGACGGGTGAGGAGGTGATAGACCTCCTCTTCGAACGTATGCTGCGAGAGGTCGGGGCGAAAGAGTTGGTAGAGGTGGCGGACGCGGGGGCCGTTAAGGGTAGTAACTGCGCGGCCGTCGGGAGTGCAGAGTATGGTGGTGTCGTGGAGTGATGGGTGTGCGTGGATAGCGAATTTACCGGTAGGGAGCATGTCGAGGTCGGGGTTGATGGGGTCATGGTTGAATGTGATAAGTGGGTGTGACCACGGAGGGGGTCCGGGTTTTGGCAAAATGGGTGTGGTGGAGGGGACATAGCCGGAGTTAAATGCGGTAAGGGCGGTGGGGCCGGAGGGGGTCTCACTGATGGTGTCGTGGAGTTGTAGGCACGGGGCCCACTGCACTTCGTGGAGGCGGGTAAGGTCGTGTCGTTGGCCGCGAGCGCACCACTCGCACTGCCATGTGGTGGGTCCTTGAGCTGGGCGACATTGGGAGTGTATGGCATAGTGCGGGCATGTGCAGCAGGTGGAGGAGGGTTCTGTGTGCAGGGGGTCATGACAGATGGAGCATGTGGTGGGGGAGGGGGAGGGGAGGCATACCGATGTGGGAGTGGAGGAGATGAGGCGGAAGCCGTCGTCGAGTTGTAGCTGAATGTCCCATTCCGTGAGGTGTTCCGGGGCCCATTCGACCATGTACTGCGTTTGGCCGTATTCTGTGTCTTTGTGTTTGGAGATGATGCGTGTTACGTCGCAGGGGGGGTAGTGGTGGTCGGAGGGGGTGAGGTATTCTGTGTCTAAGTGTGTGGTGGGTGCGGTGGGGGTGGAGTGAGTGGTGTGGGAGGTGCAGATGCCGGATTGGAGGGTGGGGGGTGAACGGGGGAGGTGAGGGGAGAGGAGGGGGATCCACGAGGGATGTATAGTGGTGGGGGGGGATGCTTGGTTGGTATTGAGGCTTGTGATGGGGAGGCGGTTGTGTATAGTATCGAGGGGTTCGGTGAGGATTGCTGCGAGGAGGCGGATGGGAACTGAGAGGGGGGTGGTGGACCCCGTGAGTGTGGTGATGGATTTGCATGATTTGAGGATGAAGGAGGATGAGGTGGCTCTGAGGAGGACTTGTGGCCATGTGGTAATGTTGCTTTTCCAGAGGGGGGTGAGGCGGGGTAGGAGGGAGGCGTGTGTTTTGCGGGGGGAGAAATCGCAGTAGGCTTGTTTGTATGTGTGAGGGTCGGTGATGTGTGTGGCTTTGTCCCGGAGTGAGGTGAGGAGGGCGTTGTCTTGAGTGGTGAAGTGGGCACGGATTGTGGAGGCGATAGGGTTGGTGAGGGAGAGTGGGGGAATGTTGTGGAATAGGGTGCCCGCATCGCGTTGAGCTCGGACTAAGCACTTTAGTGTGGGTGGAGTGTAACAGGATGACATGATGGATTCTGAGGGCCAGTGGGAATACGTTGTGGATAGGGTGCGTATGTGTGCGCGGGCCATGTGGCCTCTATAGCCTGAGTTATTCATGATTTTATGTAAGTGGCATACCGTGAGTTGTGCGGCGTGGGCTTTGAGGGAGGGGAGGCCGTATCCTAGGTCTGATGTGGGGCGGTGAAGGGCGGTGCGGGGAAGGTTACGTACCGAGGAGACGGCGGAGCGGAGTGCGCGGCAGATTTGTCCTTCGAGAGTGTCGAGTTGGGAGTCGGTGAAGAGGCCGAGCTGGAGGGTAAAATGTTTTCCGATGAGGAGGCCACGGATGACCCTGATTCTGCGGGATTGAGTTAGTGGGGAGGTGGAAAGGGCGGTGATGAGGGATGCAGTGGTACGTTTGAGTTCATGCCAATGTCTGGTGAAGTTGAGGGAGGTGTTTAGTTCTACCCCTAGGACGCGGTATGTGTCCTTGGGGCCAATGGAGGGGATGGGGGCCGGGGTGGAGTTTAGGGAGATGAACTGTGTTTGCAGGCGGGATGCGAGGAGGGTAGTGTTGGCGCGGGTGAGGGCGTTGCCTGTACGCCAGAGGGCGCCGGTGATGCAGCATTTGCGGATGTTGACTGTCATGCCGGTGTAGGCGCTGAAGAGGGAGAGTTTTCTGAGCTGGATGGTCATGTTGGGGGTCGAGCCCGTGGCGAGGCTGAGGTCGTCGGCGAAGCCGTGTCCTGGGTATGTGGCTGTGGGTTCTGTGGGGTCAACGTTAGTGGTGGGGGGGCCTGGGCGGTAGCCCCGGCTTCCCACCGTGAGCCAGCGAAGGAAAGGTTCAAGGAAGAGGGTGAATAGGAAGGGGGAGAGGGTGTCGCCCTGGAGGGTTCCTCGATTGATGTCGATGGAAGGGGTGGGGCCGTGAGGAGTGATATATGCTGTGGTTGAGACCCCGTATAGTTGTTCGCATGTGTCGACAAAGGTGGGAGGCATACCGAGTTGACGCATGTGTTTGAACATGATTCGGTGGTCCGCGGCGTTGAAGGCACCTTTGAAGTCCGCGTACATGACGTAGATGTCTTTGCTGTGGAGTTTCGCGTCCTCCATCGTCATAATGAGGGAGGAGAGGGCGTCGTGGATACTGCGGTGTTGTCGGAATCCGTCTTGTTGGTCGCTGAGAATGCCATGGGTTTCGGCGTACTTCGAGCCTGCATCTTTGATTAGTGCTGTCCATAGTTTAAGGAGGTTGTTCATGAGGGCGATAGGGCGGTAGTTATCGAGGAGGGAGGGGTCGCCTTTTTTATGTAGGAGGCATGTTGTGCTGTGGCACCAATCAGGAGGAGTGTAGGATTTGTGTGCTAGGAGGGAGAGGAGAGAGAAGAGGGCGGAGCGGGTCGCCGGGGGTAGGAATTTGATTATTTCATTGGGGATACCGTCGGGGCCGGGGGCTTTGCCGGTGCCTAGGGAGTTGAGGGTTTTATCGAAAGTGTCGCGGGTAATCATGTCGGCAAGGGTGAGAGAGGGGTCTCCGCGGGGTTCGATGGTAAAGTTGTCGGGGTTGTTAGGGAGTTCCCATGGGGGGGTGGGTAGTTCGGGTGGGGTGGCGCAGCCGAGTTCGCTAGCGAAGTGAGAGTGTACCGCGTCAATGACGGCGGAGGGAGAGGATGCGGTGGTTTTATCGGGTTTGGTAATGCGGTGGAGGGTGGAGGTGGTGCCGGCGGGGGGTAGGAGGCCGCTTTTAATTTTCAATCTGCGGTGGGAGAGTTTTGGGCAGGCGTCGTAGGCCTCATTGGCTCGGGTTTTTATTTTCTTTAGCTTATTCGTGGTGGTGGTGTGAAGGAGCTGGCGTATACGTGCCTGGCACTGTTGTTTGATGGTGGCAGGGGAGAGGTAGTCGGGAGTGTTTAAGAGTTTCTGGGCGAAGGGGAGGGGGCCATTGTTTCTGCTGCATTTACGGAGTTTGAGTATGTGAGTGCGTGTTTTATTCGTGAGCCAAATAGGGTCCGTAGAAGCCTGGGGTGGGCGGGGTTTTTTGGCGGGGAGGAGGGGCCAAACTGTGGCTGCGTGGTCCATGTGTTGGGAGAGGAGTGTAGTAAATTGTGAGGCGAGGGTGTCGAGGGAGTCGGGGGAGGCTGATGTGCACGACGTATTAAGAATTTCCGCGTGGAGGGTAGCCGTTTGGTTGATAAGGTCTGGGGTGCTGAATTGGTACGCTTTTATGTGGGCTGGTGTTAGGGGGAGTCGAAAGTGTAGTTTGCGCGTCGTGTGATGAGTGTGGGGGTGGGTATGGGGAGGGGGGGGGTGTGCCATGAGGGTGAAAGGGGCGGGAATGACGAGGTGGATTGCAGAGTGGTCGGTAAAGTGGGAGGGGGAAGAGAATATCGAGCAGGAGGAGGGTGGGAGGGTGATAGACGAGGGAGGCGTGGTGAGCCAGTGGTCGAGGCAGCCCGTGCTGCGGGGGAAGGTAGGGATGGGGTCGTGTAGGGGGTGGAGGTGGGATTTGAGTAGGGAGGTAAGGGCGGGGTGTCCTGTACCTGTGTCGGTGGTGGATTGGAAGTCTCCTCCCCAGAGGGTGCGGTGGTGCGGGTGGTCGTCCGCCAGGCGGAGGCCCCAGGCAGCGACTTCTGCGTAGAGGCGGGTTAGAGGGGTGGTGTGGAGCTGTGGCATATAGGTACCTATAAGGAGGTAGGGGGTGCCTGAGTGGGGGACGATTTTTAGTCCAGTGATGTGGGGGGCGAGGTGGGGGGGCGGGGTTAGGACCGTGGCAGACTGGAATGAGGTACGGCGGACCGCGAAGAGAACGCCTGCGTTGGGTAGATGCACAGTTGAGTAACAGGGACGGGAGCTTTTGAGGTGGTATTGGGGGAGAGCTATGCGCCAGCGGGACTTGTGAGTGGCGTGGTTGGTTTCGGTGAGGATGAAAACGTCCGGTTGGTGGGAGGTGGAGAGGTGTTCAACATCCATAATGGAGGTGTGGAGACCGCGGGTGTTGAGGGTGATGAAGTGCAATGGTTGGGGTGTGTGGTGGGGGAGGATGGGGGAGGGGGGGGAGGGGGTGGTGTGGGGGTGGTCGGCGGGAGGGCGTTTGATGGGTGGAGGTGGGGAGGGGGGGAGAGGGAGAGGAGGGGAGGGGGGAATGAGAGGAGTGGGTGGGGGCCGAGGGGGGGGGGAAGGGGTGGGGGGGTGGAGGGCGTGGAGAAGGTGGGTGCGGCCCTGTGGGAGAGGGGTGGAGCGGAAGGTGTGGTTCCATAGGAGAGTGTGTAGGGAGTAAACCGAGGTCCGGGGGTCGAAGGGGGGAGGGTTGTATGGTTGGTCCGGGGGGGCTGTGGTGATGAAGTAGGTGTGCAGGAGGGCATGGGTACCGCACGACCAAGGGTGGCCTGAGTCGTTCTGGCGAGGTGGGCTGAGTGAGCGAAGGGTTCCGACAGGAGGTGGGGGAGAGGAGTTCCAGTCGGAGAGGAGTTGAAGAGAACGGGTGAGGAGGTCGGGTGGGGGCGGGTGGTGGAGAGAGTCGACCCAGGTGGCGGAAGAGTGGGTGATGTGGAGGAGGCCGAAGTGAGAGTTTTGCCATGTGAGGACGAGGAGGGAGTGGTTAGGCGTACCCGGGCGGGGGGGGGAGCCACGGTTAGAGAGGTTGGTCCAGTGGCTGGGGTATTGGGAGGTGTGGTAATGAGTATCGACCTCGGTATTAGTGATGATTGAATAGGTGGCAGAGGGGGTGGAGTGGAGTTTAGAAATAGTGGAAGCGAGGCAATACAGGTTAGAAAGGTCCTGGTATCGTTCCCATTGGAAAGATAGGACGGCAGAGATATCGAGGTCGCCGATGGGGGTGGGGAGGCCGTATTCTAGGTTGAGGTCGAACAGGTAGTTGTGTAAAGTGGTGCAGCAGGTGCGGGGGTTGAAGTGGGTCGGGAGAGATAGTCGTAGCGTAGTGTTTACAGTGTGGAGGCGGATATCTGGGTTAGGGGGGAGGGGCTGGGAGAGGGGTCTAACCTCGGGAGAGTCCTGTGGGGGACTAATGATGGTAGTCGGCCGGGGCGGCCGGGGGGGACCTGGGAGGGCTGTTGGCGCCGTGGGAGGCGGGAGTGGTGTGCGTGAGGGGACGGGTTTCCTCTAGGTCTTCCTCCTGTAGGTCGTCGAGTTCCTCGAGTTCGTAGTCGTCGCCGTCTGGGTAGGAGGTGGGAAGGGGGAGGAGGGAGGAGTCGTGGGAGCAGTGTGGAAAGGGAGGGGAGTTGTCATGTAGTTGTGCGGGTTGGGGGGGTGGGGGTGGGTTGGCGCTGGGGGGGGGGGACGGGGAGGTTTTCTTTCGGGAGGGGCGGGAGGGTTTGGAGATGCCAGCTGGAGAAGCGGGTTTGAGGGAGGGGTCCGTGGGGGTGTGAATGGGGTGGGAGGTAGTGCGGTGGGGGGCGGGGGAGGTGTGTGGGGGCAGCGAGGGGGAGGGAAAGTGGGTGGGGAGGGGGAGGGCGTGTGTGGGGGGGTAGGGCTTGGGGGCAGCGGAGCTGGTGTGGGAGGGGGCGGGGTCAAGGGAAGGGGGGGGGGAGGAGGAGGAGTCCATGGGTTCAATGGAGACTTCTGGTATGGTTGGGAGGAGGGCGGTGGGGGTGGTGGTGTGTGGGTGGGGTTGGGGTGTGGGGGAGGAGTGTGTGTGGGTGGAGTGGTGTGGGGGGGGAGCGGTTTGAGTGGAGTGGGGGGGCAGGGAGGAGCGTGAGTGGGAGGGGGTGAGGGTCTGTGTGGTGGAGGAGAGCTGAATGTCTGGGAGGGAGGTGAGGTCGAGTGGGGTGTCGTCTTCTGCGTCCAGCATGGAGATATCCGATGTTTCGGCTCGCCAACGGTCGGAGACAGCAATGGAGAGAAGGTGGTGAGCCCATTGGAGGAGGAGGGTGGGAGAGTTGCGGAAGAGGACCTTGTTTTTGTTGAGAGTGAGTGGTGGGGGGGAGGGGGAGGCTGTGAAGGCGGGGTCGGAGAGACGGGCACGGCCGAAGGAGGAGTAGTGGTGGGGGTTGATGGTGAGGGTGCATGAGGATTGGGTGAGGGTGCCTCTGTGGAAGTAGGAGTGGCGGAGGGGGATAGTGGCTGTGCCGTTGGTGGAGATGAGAATGCAATACATTTCTGTGGTGAGTGAGATCTGGATGCTGGTGTTGATGGTGGGCGAGGGAGAGGGGTGGGAGCGGAAGTAGGAGCCGTCCGGGAATTTTTGGAGGGAGGTGTGGTGGGTGAGGTCGAGAGGGGTGAGGGGGATGGAGGGGGGGGTGGTGTGGTGTGTAGAGAATTCACGTGCTGTTTGGTGGAGAAGTGTGTATAGCCAGTGTGTGTGGGGAATAAGACCGTCAGCGTTCGGGCAGGGCAGGGACAGGGTCTGTCGGGACTGGACGAGAACTGTGGTGAGGCAGGTGTGCGCCCAGGAGGAGCCTGGGACGTGGCCAGTAACGTGTGGGGGTGTGATAGTGATTTTGTGAAGATGGGGGCTGGGGGGTATTGGTTCGTGAAGGGAGGTAGGAAATAAGTTCAGTGGTACAGGGCCTGACTGTGAAAATATGGGGTTATTGGGGAGGTGGAGGATATTTACCCACAGGGAAGAGGGGTCGCTGTCAATGTGGGTGGGGTCTTCCACTGGCTGGATCGCGTCCGCGAATTGGAGTAGGAACTGGACCGATTCAGGTAGGTCCTCCATCTGGCGGGTGGGTGTTGTCGAGGGTGAGACGCCGGCGGGGACGAGCTCGGTCGAGAGGTGTGCTGTGAAGAGGTCCTGTATAAGGGCGATAGCTTCTCGGCCGGATACGTCAGTGAACAGGGGAGAGCGGAGTTTGATCCGGTGTGCTGTGGATGGGGGAGGCGAAGCTGCTCGGATGAACTGGATTTTCTGCTGTTTCAGTGCTGCGAGGAGATGGGAGGGGAGGGTGTCGGTAGGTGGTATCGGACCGGGCGAGGGGAGTTCACGCTGTTGTGAAGTGAGCTGAAAAAGAAAGCCCGTCGCAATGCATGAGGTGGGGATGTCCAGTCTGATCTCCTGGAATCCCGAGTTAAGTTCAGGCGGCATGGGTGTGGCATCGTGACACGGGCGGGAGGAGGGGTGAGGGGTTCTGGTGGTACGCGCCGTCCAGCGCGAGAGGTGGGCGAGTTCCCGGCCGATCGAGTTCCTCGTCCGGAGGGGGAGGTCTGTGATTCGGTTGATGCACTCGAGGAGCCATCGGCGGGCACCCGAGCACGTCGAGGTGACAGCTGCAGTGGGTTGGGTCGGGTCGGGAAGGAACATACCGTGGAGCCAGAAGCTGGATGTGTGGGGGGAGGTGGTGGAGTACTGTCCCGTGAGGAGGTAGGAGTCGATCATACGGGAGGAGAGGTCGTCGGCCGGCCCGAGGTCTTTGGTTGACCGGGGGGGCGCCAGGACCAGAGGGGTCTGGAGTCCTCGACCGGGGGAGGGGTCCAGGGCAGTGCCCAAGTGATACCTGACCGGGGTGGGTTGAGGCACTGTGATGAAGGGTGCGAGAGGATGGAGTGCCAGGCGGGTCCTGGGGTTGTAGGGGTCGCCGGAGGTCGCATGCGCCGGGCGAGGCCGAAGGAGTACCTGCTTGTATGTGGGGAGGGGATCGGGTGATGATGTCATGGTGTTCGAGCGGGGTTCGAGCAGTGGGGAAGAGTATAGGAGGCTTATATTCGGGGTTCGAGTATGATGCGTGTGTTGGCGGCACACGACCAGGCCAGAAGGGGCCTGGGTTTGAAGGATGTAGGCGGCGGACGGGAACGTCCGGACGCTCGGTGGGGCGCGGTGTGGTGCGCCGTCCTCGGGGGGGGGGAGGATTTTGTAAACGATGGTTGTTTTGCACACGCCGTAGTACTGGAGTGGGTACGTTTTCGGATTTCAAAGTGGGTGGCGCGAGAGCTGTCGGGGAAGTAATTTTCAAAACTCTGGAAGCTGCGCCTTGCTGTGTGTACCGTCCGGTGTCTCTACGGATCCACTGACCTGGGTGAGCTAGGCTCGGTTGGGGAGAGGCGGACGGTGCCTGTTGTTCAACGGGCCCTATGTCCACCAGTCTGTCGCTCAACGGGAGGCCAGGCCCGGAGCGAAGACGGTCGGTGTAGCTCATTCAAACTGCCGACCCATCCCCGGTATGTGGTTCAGTAGTACTTAAGTAGTACTGTGGATCGTTTTACTGTCTTTAGTGACGGTAGGATCGCGGTCTGATCATTTTGAAGTTCTACCAACGGCATGCTCTCCCCCTTCAAATATACACGGTGGGACTTGGCCTGAGCTTGAAGCTAAGAATTAGGCAGGCCATTGCTGAACCGAACACAGTTTAAATCATCCGAATAGGTTGTCGAGATCTCCGGAAAAATTCGTTGAAATGCTGGGTGTATTCGGCGTAACTTATTGAACCTTGCGGAAGTCCAATCAGGTAATTAAGCGCATCGTCTCGGATGTTCGGCGGGAGGAAAGTCTTGCGAATCTTTGTAACCAGATTGTTGAACGTGTCTTGTAAAAAACCATGTGTCTTGCGATGGAGCCACCATATGTTTAGGGGTCCAGAAAACTGAGAAGTAACCGACATGACAGTGTTGTACACGTCAATATTAGTGCCCATCATTGAAAAGCTTTGTGGCCGGGCCTCTAGCCAATCTTCAAAGTTGCGAGCCTCACGATCACTCTGAAACGGCGATTGAATCGCTGCTTTATGCTGCGCCTCAGTTAAAGTAACATTCAGCCCGGAAGAGTTGGTTAATGGGGGTGGAACCAACATGCGTAAGTCCGTGGGCGTCTCACCACAAAGGTGATTGACCTAACTCCCAATTAACATCCACACATATCCAAGGTCAACAGTCGCAGAACAAGGCTGAAAGAAAAGGTCCCTTGGCAAAGATGTGTCTCTATAAGGTACATTTGGTTAGACAACATGGCTGCTCGAGAAGGTAGCCAATGAGCAAAGAAGTCC